>VFFE01009111.1:3247293-3302293 GCA_008921705.1 Burhinus oedicnemus
GGAGAGGAGAGGAGAGGAGAGGAGAGGAGAGGAGAGGAGAGGAGAGGGGAAAACCATCAACTTTAAAATGGCTGAATGACCAGTCTAAAGAGTTTTAATGAAGGACGTAACCCACATTTCTGTCCCTTCCCCGTTCTGGTAATGCAGTATGTTCTGCTGTTTTCCACTCATACTACAATAGAGTATCAAGCTTTTGGTCGAGATTATCAAGGGAGGACACAGCACATCTCAAGAAGGGTTCTGAGATAGTTCAGCCTTCAGCACAGGCTACTGAAGAGTCAGGTTGCAACTGATATAGAGATCACAGCAAGTAGGGCAGGCTTAGTTACAGTCCTTCATGTGTCATACCTCTTCCCTAGCTAATGACCCCCTTGCCTCCTTCAATTTATTAGTCCTTTTGCTGCTCTTCCACCTCTAGTTGCAGAAGGACTGTACATCCAGGTTACCAGTCAGGCTTACAAGCATTTTGTTGCTTCCCTTTTGGCTGTTGGTCTGTATGATTTTGACTTGCTGTTGAAAGTCAACTTGCTGTTGGCACTAAAGACAGTCTCCTTTTGAACTCACAGCTCCATTTTGATCTCACTTTGCCATCAGCCTGTGAGGTATGCAAGGTAGGACCATCACAACAAGCTTTGGTCATACTTGCAGCATGGAAGCTGTTCAAGTCTGGAACAATCATAAAGTTCATGTGGGCACTGATATCTACCTGAGAAAATCACGGTATTACACTGTTGATCCCAGTAATGGTGTGCTCATGGTTCTGATGGAAGTCTTGAAACCTGGATGCATTCTCCATTTGCTGCAAACTTTTCTAATCTGAAACAATGGAAACCCAGAAAGATACCTGTGCTTTAAAAAAGGGGGAAAATGCAGTAGCTGGGCAGTACTTCTGCTGACACTTATGGAGTGTGTATGAACATATAGGCACATAAAAATGGGATGTTTACTGAAGTTAGTTTTTTATATGTGGATGTCCTTGATTAATAACATTAATCATTATTACACAGCCAAAGAAACATGCAAACAATACAGTACTGTGTTTGCATTTAACTGTCTATCTAAGCTAATGATTGACTTAAAAAATAGACAACATTACAGTGGTCTGCATAATCTTTGCTTGCACCCATAGTGCTGGTACAGAAAAGAGGAGGGAAAGAAAGGGAAAGGGAAAGCTATATAAAAGGATAATCTCAACAATCAAAGCACAAGGGAATTGCCTTTACTGCAACAACCAAAGAAAAGTGGAGAAACTGAATCCAAAAGCAATGTACTGTAGCCAGAGGTGTCAGAACTAATATCATTTGACTCAAGCTTGACAATTTAGTGCAGTGGTAACTCTCTTCTAAACTTACTGCCTTTGTACATTTCTCAGTGCAATCCCATTCTTCTGTTCTATTATAGAAGCTGCATGTGCATCAGTATGTCTCTTTCTCTTTAGTTTCTTTTATGGTTATGACTAGTGTGTAATGTATTTTTCTCAGTGTTCCCCCTGTAATGATCCCTGTCTCCCACCAAGTCCACAGTGTAAACGAGATGTGACATTACTGCAATGCAGCCACGTTCCAATTGAAATATCATAGGAAGGACAACACACTTCAGTGCTCCGCTTTTACAATACTGAAGAGTTATGCATGCAATAGTCATTGTTTACTACTTTCATATGAAAACGATATTTAATAAAAGCCTTTACAGCTGATAATCAGGTGACGAATCATAGTCATGGCTTTTGCAAAATACTTTCAAATAAAGCTGCATTTGTCATAAAGCAGATAAGCACGTTTCTGTCTTGTTTAGTAGGTAAATATGATATCTACAAGCTTTTTCTGGTTCTGGTTTAACTTTCCATAGAGAATAAAGGTTTATGTGAATTATTAAAAAAAAAACCACAGAGATTATAGAAACAGCAACCAAAGAGCAGCTGCAAGGCTGATCTTTCTCTACTTCACAAAAGGGAGAGAAAAACTGGCTTCAATAGTTCCCATCACTTTGTTAGGAGAAATTTCATCCCAGAACCACTCCACATTCCAGATTGATGCAGATGGAGCACAGTGAGGCTAGAAAACGAAGCATTAACACAGAACACTACAGTAGAGTCTGCTTCACCCACTGCTATTGTAAGGTTGAGAACAAGGCCTGATGAATGTAGATGAATAGCTATTATGGCTCACACCAACTACTCTTAAAGCAATTTTTGTCTGGTTCAACTTAATATGAACTGACTCTATACTTCCTTGTTCCCGTATCTGGGGGTAACTCTGGTATTGTCCTTACATACATGAGTTAGGACAGGGAATGAAAAATCCTTTCATTGACCTTCCTCCACAAAGGAACAAGTTCTCTCATTACTCTTCATACCCTTAAAAAAAAAAACAACAAACAAACAAACAAACCCCCCAAACAAACCCCCCCAAAAAAAAAAAAAACCAAAACCAAAACAAAAACCGACACAACCTTTTTTATTATTGATTATAAATATACACAAATGGAAGTTAATATTCTGGAGAACAGAGGCAGAGGGTAAAATACAGTCACCTGTCTCCATCCAGCACTTCCTCATGATTCTTCTACCTCGCTACTCTACTATTATACCTTACCTTGCTATTCTACTACTCTGGATCACCAGCATACTGGTACTACCGTTTTTATTCATAACCCTTTAAACCCTATCCCCCTCCCCCCCTCAAAAAAAAAAAAAAAAAAAGAAAGAAAATCTACCCATCTACCCTAGACTGCAACCAATAGTAGCAGATAGCAAGACAACACAATCCTTCAGATATTCAGATATGTGCCCAGTCATTTTCCTTTTTAAATGAAAGGTGGGAGGTAATGTTGGGGTAGTCTGGAGACAATGTTTTGGATAACCTGTTATAGTCCTTTGCTTCCTTCCCAGCAGATAACTCTGGCTTTTGCTACAGAAACCTTTACAAAGTTAATTCTAAAATCCATTAATACTTGTTTATCAAGTTATATTTAATAGTCCCCAGTCACCATCAAAAAAGAAAGACTATCGTGTGGTTTCAGAGTCAAATATATATTGAATTAATACTCAAGTAATAATAAGAAATATGAATCATAGTAAGAAATGTTTGAGATACTATAAACAGTTTTAATCAAAGTTAGAGTGTGGAAATACTTGTGTTACTCATTATTTTAGCCTAAAAATTCATAGACTCCTCCCAGCAAATGGGGCTGGAAAGCATTTGTGGAACCATGTAATCCACTGCTACGGCCAGATCCTGAAACAATTATAGGTCAATCTTTCCAGACAAAGGTTGTCTAACCTGTTCTGTAACACCTCTGATGGTGGAGGTTCTGCAGTCTTCCCAGGCAGACTATTCTAACACTTAGCTGTCACTACCTTCTTGTTTCCCACCCAATCTCCAACTTTGGTTTCTCTTATTATAGTTTAATACCTTACTTCTCTTATGCTCAATGAACACCAAGAATAATTTCTTTCTTTCTACTTTACTGTTACATTATTTTAATGTAACTGAAGATGGTTCCCTAACCTATCTCCATTTCTCAGCCTGAAGAGCAACGGTTCCTTCTGCTGTCTCTTGGAAGGCATTATCCCTATATCTTTCTTGATTCAGTGATCTTCTCCTAATTCTTCCCAAGTTATCCACATCTCTCTTGCAGCAATGCATAGGAGAGTTGCACACAAACTGCTAACCTATGCATAGCTGTAAAGTAACGCATATATAAACCTTTAACCTCTTTTTCATTTAAGTTTCTGAAATACTCGAGTGTAACTACAATACACATTATACTCCTCCGTCAGTCTTCGGAGTTTGAGCATAATATCAATACCTCAGTAATTTGAAACACTTCAGAAACCAATCAGACAGACAGGCAGCCTGAAGTCCTCACTGTTGGTGTCATTCCAGCTTTTGGGTTAGTAACAGACTGATGAAGAAACAGACTTCTGGAACTGATCTCCAGAGGAGTGCAAGTATTACAATAAACATATAGAAATAACCATTCCTCTGATTAAATGATATAATTCTGAACAGCGTGTGGCAGGCAGAAGTCCTGACTTGGGTAGAAATGAGAAAAACCTGGCCCCATTCAGTCTAGAACAGTAATATCTATTAGCAACAAACAACAACACATTGAAGATTACCAGTTTGATGTTTGCTATGAGGTTGGGTACTCTTCCTTCAGCTCTAATTTCTAATATCCACATTTGAGTCTTTCTCCCATCTTCCTTTAAATTTCTTATGTAGTTAAGTATTATTTCTATGGCCATTCATTTTTAAATTGCTATTGATTTTTCATATCTAGTCTTTGAATCTCCATAAAAAATCTCACAAATATCATCAGAAATGTGTCCAAGGTAGAAATTTTGGAAGAAATGAACTTTGTGCCAACTCCCTTGAGTATTAACATAGCTTTGAAAAAAAAAATTTGAGCAGGTCCTTCTGCCTTTCACTGCTTACAGTTTCAAGGAAAAGGAATTAAAGTTCTCTGTAGCATATTAACAATGGCTTCACTCATGCTATCTGGATATCCTTATGGTTATGATATCTTGATATTCTTATGCAGTCTGCATTTGCACAGATAAGTTAAGTTTTCCTCTCTTTAGGCTCTGAAATACTTACCTGATCCTGTTACATTTTTCTTTGGCACCAGTTCTTCCATAGACTACTTGTACTTTTTGGAATCCTGTTTATGGTCGTAAGTGGTAGATGAGGAAAGAGACCATCTAAGAGAAATAATCAGTTTTAGGTATCATATTCATTAACTTTTCTTACAATTCTGTAATATTCTTTTTTTAAATCATAACTGTACAACCATTCTGATTTCCTGAAATCCACCATGATTGTCAGTAGACATTCCTAGTTACCACTTCATTTATTGGTGCTCTTTCTATTTCAAGGTTATGTGTTATCTATGGGTTTTATTTCTTTGAGTGTAAGATTTCCAGAGTTTTTTAGCCATTTTATAAACACACAGAATTATTCGGGTATTTCAAGAGAAATTATTTTCTATCGAAACAAGGAGACCACTTTCAGCAGAAATCAAACATAATTACATTCTCTACACTTTCCCAAAGAAAAACTCCTGCACTCATATCCTTACTATCACTTTCAAATTACCATAACAGAGACTGTCAAGACAAACAAAACACTTCTCAAAGACCTGAAGAACTGATTTTCCAGAGGCAAGAAAGCCATTCCCCAACTGCTCCCAGGTAGAGCCAAACGCAGATTGCGCGGCTGCATGCAGTATTTGATTATGAAGGAGCAAGTTATCATCGCTGAATGCAAAGATTTCTCATTCTGAGTTTTCAGGCTGACTTGGGCAGCACAAGAAACACTTTTGAAGTTGAAGAGAAGTTTAGATTCAGTTCTTATTCTCTTCTTGACTATTATGCTCAGGCTAGTAACAAAGGTTGTGCAGAAACAGGCACCGGTCTCTTCTGCACTGGACTAAAAGAGCTGATCGTTGCTTCAGCCATATGATAACCCTTTTGACAAGGCCTTTTTATTAGGACAAGCAATTTACGTGTTGTTGCTTTTGTTTGGAAGGCAGAACTATCAAATAAATTCATAGTACTATATTTTGATAGCAAATAGGGGTAACTGAGACCATGGTATGATAAGTTAAACAATTCCCAGTGTAAATATTTATTATAAGCACTGATAAGAAATATTATGGTATTATCATATGCTCATTGACCTCTCTCTATTCAAGCTGCTGTTGGAAACTTATCTGTTATAAAACAGCAAAATAATTCTGTTGAAAAACAGAACAATGAGGAAGTATTTTAATAAAATTGAGCTTTATCATCCAACTACTTGGCCTATGCAAGGCACACTTCTGAAGAGATATGAATGGTATTGAACTATCAACTCCAGCTCCAACATCCACATAAGGATTCATGTAAGAGGACCGTGAACCCTTCTCTGAGTTAACAGAGGTCTGTGGAACTTCACAAAAACAGGAGAAATCTGCCTAAGCAGGTGGTCCTACTGGACCACAGCTTACTTTTTAAGTGGTAAGTGTACAGTCCAGTTTTACCACATCACCTATTTCCAAAATTATTGCAATGAGGAATATGCACGTTCAAGAAATGTCACCTATTACTGTCTTAGAAGACTATACTGGAAAGCAAGAGTCTGCACAAACAAGCTCCTGCGTATGCACCTCTCTGATAATCCCACTGACCCTGAGGGGTCTCAGAGTACAAAAAGCCTCTAAGTGAATGAACTTGCTGCATCTTTGCTTGAGTTTCTAACGTAATATCACATATGCTTTTACTTAAGCATGGCTTGCATCAGCCAGGACATTTACATGGTAAACTACATTTTATAAAAGTACTGTGTTATTTCCTTCTCTTTGGCAGCATTGATGGTCTCTATGGAACCACCCCAAAAAAAGTACATTTAGCAACATATAGGAATATATTAGAGCTATAGGGACCCTTTTTTTTTCACTTCTACTGTAACCTGCCATTGATACACAAGTCTTTTTAATTTCTTTATTGTCCAGTGAGAAATATAATCAGATTTTTATAATCAGTAACACAAATGTTATTTTAATGACATCAGCGTGGGGCCATGGATTTCATATTGTGACTACATACTTTCTAAGATTCCTGACTGAATGTGTTTTGAAAAGTGATTTCTTGAGTTTTTGCATCAACATACACAATTCCCTTTCTGCAGAATGTTGCTGTATTTCTTTTCCTACTAGCGTATAACAGCGTATAAAATCTGAGGCCAAACAATGAAATAGCAGTCTAAAAGGTTAAGGACCCTTTGATCAGGGTATTAACGACTCTGTTCACAGATGAACTGTTGTGCTTCCAAAGTTTTATGTTAAAAGTTAATATGCTTAAGATAATCAATCTCAGCTGCACTAGACCTTCAGCAATTTTGTTTCTATCATCAAACAAGCCTTATGGGGTTGAATATAGTGGTAGTTCGTAATGAAGCACTTCATATAGAAGCAGCTGTCTCCTCACCTGTTTCCCAGCCCATCTAGAGGCCTAGAGAAATTCTTCAATTTAGCAAGCAAACTTAAGTCATTATTAGAAATGACAGGGAAACCTGATGAAATTGTACTTTCAATTGGAAAACAAAATTGCAATCAGACCAACATGATTTCCTCATGGTCTGACCATGCTAATGCCAAGTCGAGACATGGGCAAATGTATTTAAAAGTCATAATGGAGTATTACCATGCAATCTCTTTTTACTGGCCCTTATTAATATAAAACTTCAATTTGCATGTAAATGTGGTCAACTTTCATATCATCAAAATACATGAGGCCTGGGAAAGTAATGAATTGAAGTTTGATGCGGCAATTACTGACGTTTATAAAGAATTTTAAAGAGGTCATTCTAGCCTTGGCTGAGAAAATGAGGAAATCAACAGGGAATATTGTCAATATAGCAACAGTGGGAGTTGGAGTCAGTCCCAGGTGTTAGAAGGCCAGATGATGATTAATAGAGAGGGAGTATGAAGCCTTTCACCCAGAAGGACTGGGCTGGACCTAAGGCTCAATAACAGAGCTCTCATGAAAAGGTTCTTGCTGGGTTCCCACTTTAGCTGCCTCGAAATGTGTTCCAGAGGGAATAAAGTAGCAAGTGTTTATGAGAGAGAGCAGTGCTGAAGGTTTAATTGGGCTCCACATCCTTTCAGCTCCCTTCAGTAGCTGATATGCAGTTTAACCTTTTTTTCCCCACCTCAGATACTCCAGGGCCACTGGGATTTTAATAAGGCACTAACCTGATAGCTTGGAAAAACACTGACTTCGTTGCTAAATTGAGTTAAACTGCCTTATTGTGTCCTAATGACGATTTATAAATCTCTTGATTTATAAGCAAAGCAAACAAAACCTAGAAAATATTTTTATCTTGCTGAAACATTTTTTAAAATCTAAAAAAATGGTGGAGTCTTTTTTCTCCTCCTTTCCCTGTTCACTGAAAAATTTCAGATGGAGGAGAAATTTAAATGAGTGAAAAAATCAATGCAGAAATTAAAACAAGAGCTATACACTTGTACTTCTTTAAAAGCAGATCCCACTTTTAAAAGGCAAAAACATTCAAAAAGTGAACACAGCCCCATGGTATCTCATGTCAGGGGGTCAGAATGGGGAGGAACTGGTTTTAGGTAGATAATGCGTTAGTGTTTGGGGTCTCATCACCACGTACCATCGTGCATTTTGGCACAGTTGCTTATACAGGTCTGAAATGAATGAAACATATATAAGAGGCTGACTTTCCAAACCAGCAGTTCCTTATGCACACCCAGCAAAGGTGTCAGCAATTACATATGGAGCTCAAAGCAGCGAAGGATCAGGCCCCAGGTTTCTCTTGCTGGCTCAGGCTGACGTTATGCATGGTGGTGGCCAACTGACTTCAGCATGCTGTGGCTTAGTTTTCCCATCTATAAATAGAAATCTGTAATGTGTTTATCTTCACAGGATTGGGGATGAAACTTAATTAATAAATGTTTATTAAGTGCTTTGGGATCTTAAAGTGGAAAGTAATAAATATGTTTCTAATTTCTTTGTGAATTTTTTTTTTACTGTTCTCATTAAAAGCAAGCCATATAGCTGGTAAACTGTTTCTTCTGCACAAATAAAATCAAGGTCACTGGTAAGGATCAAGGAAAAGTAAATAATGGAATAAAAATCAATTCATCTACGGAACAAGATTAATTTGGGTTTTCTTAATTCCTTCTACTCCTGTTTTCTCCTTTTGTTTTCAAAACCTAATTTTCAGTTATACTATTTCAAATAAATCTCCAGATTAGTTAAACATTTTAGGTTACATTAATTAAAGTAAGATAAGCAATTACATTCAAGATGCCTTGGATGCTACAATACATTATTTTTATATAGAGAGAATAAGCTTCAATAAAGTTTAAGAAGAAGTAAGCAAAGAATCTGACCAGCACTTTGAAATGTTATTATAAGAGGTACTTTTTATCATCACTCCAATTTTCGTAGGAATGCATTTTCAGCCCTGTAGCTCAAGTAAACATTTGAAAATGTTCACTGACAAACTGAAATTCTCAAAGCAGAGCATCTCTTTCTCTATTACTTTACCAGGCTTATAGACAGAGTATTCTCCCAAGGGATGGTATGGTAAATCAATGTTTACATTTCTATAACCCTTGAGACTCCTTGGCCTAAACATTTGTAACTCTCAGTAATCTGGATGGTGAGTGATAAAGGAACTGCTGTTATTACAAAAGGAAGGTTGAAAGCATTAAAGAGGCAACATTTATGGTCTGCTACACTATTCTGGTTTCCTAATTACTTTCCTGATATATTTACAGGATCCAATATGTATTTGAGGAAAGATACAGTTTTTCAGTAGGCCTGAGAACAAGAGTGAATACTGAAAAAAAAAAAGCAAGAGTGTAGGGAAGGTATTCTAAGCTTTGCATAAACTGTAGGAATAAGGATTTATTTTACTATTCTATGAATGAAGGGTACCTTTATGCATGCAAAAGAATGTTCAGTCATTATTAATGTAGTTGGATCTGCATTATCGGGTATTTTCTTCAATGTTTGACACCATAAATAGTTAAGAACACTTAATCTTGTTGAAGAAAGCAAGAAAAGTCTTTTTTTAAGGACAACAGTTTTATGATCCTACATTGTAATTCTTGAAAAGCAAGAAGATAAGGTAAAAAAAACCATGAGTATCAAAAGGTTGAATCACCAACTCATATTAGATGGATGATAAACTAAACTTGTGGGCAAAATAAGTTTGGAAAAACCTGGAAAACATTTTTCTTTCTTTGGCCAGCAAAATATTTCTGCAATATAGTACAAATTAGGGGAAAATATAATAAGCTTATATAAAATAATAAATATAAAATAAATTTAAAATAAATATAAATTAAATATAAAAACCCCTATTATTGTACATATAAACGTATTTTTGAGAATTAAATAATAGTAGTATAGGGAAAAATTATCACATAATAAAGTGCCACATTTGGGGAACACTTCATGCAAAGGCACTCATCGGCAGACCACAGGTCTGCCACAGATAACAAAAGTCCAAACATTTGCATCTAAAGAATTTAGGAAATATCACCTAGGGACTTTTTGAATGAAGCACTGAGGAAAGCACCGAGGAAGTGGTGACATTTTGACACAACTGCTGATTCCACTTCAGGGGAAAAATGACATTGAGTCCATGGGACTAGACTAGCAAGGAGTCCTCAGCACTATTTCACTTTACAAACTGCTCTTAATGATCCTCACTGAATGTTAAAGTATGCACCATCAGAGATACCTGCGTTGTTACATACTTGGCATGAAAATGCTCCATGTCACAGTTCCCATTTCCCAACATGACCCCATGACTGGTGACCCCTGTCACCAGTTCTGGGAGGGCATATGCCTATTTCCAGTTGTAAATGGGTCACTGAGCACCAGAAGCACAAGAGCCTTGGAGCCATAAAGACCAAGGAGGAAACCCACTGAGAAGAAACTCTAGTGGTGTCGTGGTTTGGGAAGAAGCAGGTTGAGAGTTCTAGTCATTATTGATCAGATTATTTATTCTTTCATGTTATGCAGTCAATAGACAGGAACAGAGCTAAATCCAGTTAAGAGGGACAAGAAACTTCTGTATGAGCTTACTTACTTCCCCAGCTTTTATAAATGATCTCAATATAATCTGCCCGACTAAAGCGTGATCTGGTTATGACTAACCTTCCTGGCTAATTAGGAATCTTAGGAAGAATTGAGGACCTCCCATTTCCTCTCCATTTGTCTTTAAATCACAGGAGCCTGAACATCTGCCTATCTATTCAGCCTGCAGTGCACCTAAGCACACAAAGAAAATGCCTCCAGAACATAAAAAGAACATAAACCCAATTTTGGCTCTGTTGTAGAATAGTCTTGGGACTTATCTTGACTTAAATGTCTTTGGGAATTACTCAGTACTTGAAAACCACCATGTTAAATCAGGCTGTTTGAATCTTAATATTCAGATAGCTGTGACTTAGAAAATAGGGACTGAAAACTTTAGAAAAGAAAAATAATTAATCTTTAGTGGGGAACTGCCCATTTATTTCAAATGTGAACACTTATACACAGGTAGATGGTCTCCTGTAGTCCAGTAGACATTTTGGGGTGATGTACATAATCATATCTCCAAAGTCCTAGGGATGGGCATATGCACATTGGAATGATCACAGGATGAAGAAGGAAAGCACAAACAATTATTTTTCAGGCCCAACAGTAAGTGATATGGCTGTCTTGGATCATATGCAGCTTATCTTAATCAGTCATCCTCAGTGCAATCACAAGAAAAAAAAAACTGCAAGGAACTGGAAGGAGGAATTTTGTTATACAAAAGAAAAGATAAAATAGAGGAAGGATGGCTAGATAAGCCTGTTCCCAGGCAAATTTCTGAACCTAAAGCATATTTTACCCTCTTCCTTTAAAAAGGTTGCAATTATTTCATCGCTAGTTCCCACAGTACTACCTTTCATCTCCACAGTATTCCCTCATAAAGCAGGTAAACATACAAACACATGACATTTCCTTTGGATTCTATTGCATACTGATATTCTGCTTCTCAAACCAATCATTCACACCAATTATCATCTAAACTGACTGAGCGCAGAAATTCTTACCCAGGCTTCCCCTGGAAAATCTTCCTTCTCTCCTCTTCCCTCCTCTACTTGGCTAAGTTTTCCTTCTTCAGACCACCTACCTAAATTGCTCTCAAGTTTCTTTACTCTCCCACTTCATTTCATGCATCTTTTACTCTGACCCTGCTCTCCACTTCTCTATACGTGCATTTCTCTTATTCTAGCTTTTTCTTTACTTCTTTCTATTACACACCTAAATAGATGTTTCACATACTGTTAGGCTCTTCTGGGCCGTTTTTCTTCCTAATCAGGCTGCTTTTCCAGCCTAGCTTCTCTTTTTTCTTCCCCACCCCTTCATTCTGCCTCAGATGTTCTCTCTGCCTATTCCTCTCCTTCTCTTTTACCTTACATTTCTCCCACTTCTCTATCTTTTACTGCCTCCAAATTCTTCCAGCTCAATTACTGAATCATCTGATCTCAAGGCCTGATTTCAGGACCCGTGAAATATGTGACATGACATGCAGAAGCAGACCTTGCTGTCTCAAGGTTTATTCTTTTCTCAAAATATATGTATGCACTTTAAGATAAGTTAGAGTTTTAAAAGAGAATCATTTATGCTATGCTACTGTAGACCAAGATAACAAAGTTATTAAAAAGGTAAGACTGTCAATGTCCTTTCAAGACCCTAAATCCATATGGCACAATATGTTTTCTTCAGCTGTGGTGAACAGAAGATGCTTGGAGAAGAGTCAAAGAACAGAGCAAGTGTGCAATAATACCTTCTGCTCTATCTTCCACTGGGAGGACTATCCCAATATTGACTTTATGTTGAGTTCATTGGCTGAAGAAGTCTGCCTTAGCAGACTTAAGTTTATAAACTGACCTTTGACTCTATAGACTTCATCACTGTGTGACGTTACAGGAGTCTTGTTTCAGGAACTAATAATAAGAGAAGCATCAGATTTGTTCCTAGCTGAGCGGGAAAAGACCTGGAAGGGCAGGTAACTGCATCAATACACAAGTTGAGTTGGTTATCAGTACTGGGAACTGGCCTCCCAGTAATGCAATGGTAGGTTTTGTTATGCCTTTCATATGCCTAAAGGTCACAATTCTCTGATCTTAACACCTCTTAAGCCTCAGTTAGTAGGTGAGCTGACCTTGGAGCTCGACTTGCCCAAGGCTCAGATGCTGGAGCTTTTGTTTACAGCATTCAGTTCAGTGGCATTGTGCAACCAACAGCACTTCAGATGAGATTTGTTGCTCTTTACTCAGGTTTTGCTCTTTAGTCAGCTTTTTCATTGCTAATTTGGGTTACAATGCATTTAGATCTCTGGAGCTTCCTAAAGGTTGAGCTGCACTAGTTACTCTTTTCAATGGCTTTATGAAGTGCCCCTAGAAGCCTGAGAGGTTCTGGAATAGCAGAGACTTTCTACAGTTCTGATCTTCAGATCAGCTTAAATGATAGTTTTTCAGTGTAACAAAACATTTTCCCATGTCACTTATTTTATCATTAAAAATCTGTATCACCAAGTCCTTTTTTTTTTTTTTTCTGCTGTATATTAAGCACAAACACAAGTGAATGCTTCATCTGTTTGTTGAAAAAGCTCAGTCATTTTCCTCCAGAAGATCACAGGCAGACATTCATACAAAAAATAAGATCACAAAATATTACATTTATACGAAAAATGAGATCACAAAATATTTTCAGATTTCATAACTATCATAAACCGATCATTCTTTCGATATGAACAAATATGATATTGTATATCTTAGAAATTTTTCAGCTAGTGTATGCAAGACTAATTTTTCTCTCTCCTTCTCTCCCACTTTTTCTATGCCTATTAGTTGTACAGTTGAAAGCTTTTGAATCCCTATTCATGGATGAGGTTTAAGAGATGTTATATGTTGATGTAATGTAAATACACTTACAGCAAGGATATGTAATATAGCTAAGCTGAATATATGGTATACCTAAACTACATGATTACAGCATAAATATATTCTAACAAAAGAATGGTTTCTGTCCCAAAGACCTTACAGTGTAAAAAAAGGACCGCATTGAAAACCAAACAGATTGAATGCAAAGTAGCACTAGCTATAACCAGTAGCATGAAAAGCAATGACAGCATCTCAGCTTTCTCAGCACTGAAGTACGTAGGTATGTAGGTAGCACAAGTGTACACGTACACATGTACATAGGTAGCACAAGTGAGGAGAGATATGAAGAACAATGATCTTTTTCCATTTTTATTTTTTTTTAATGCATAGATGAGTCTATCAGGCCAAAGAAAAAATAAATACCCCTTATTTGAAAGTGTTGTAACACCCCTCACAGGTTCTATGATTATTTTTTTCCTAAGACACTTTTATATGTAACCATTTGGTCTAATTTCACTCTTATTTGTGGGACTTACTGTGATTATAGAAATATTCAGACGTGTTCTCTCTTTTCTCAGTCTTAACTAGTAGCTTTGTCTCTCTGGAAGCAGAATACAGATTTGCTTCTAACTAGCATGATAATCTTATTGCCATTACTATGTCATGGTTTATCAAGCTGTTAATTTGTGAACCACTGATCATGATCACATACATTTTGAACTACTATGGAAATTTGTATCTTTGCCTTTCATTTTGGCTTGAAACTGACCATTATCAGTTTAGTCTCCTTCCTTGACTGCCTCTGAACGAGGAAGATTGTGTTGTGTGTTTTTCACTGATTTCAGAAGAAAGAATGAAACATGATCAACATCTGCGACAGTTTAAGTCTGACTTCAATATTAATGATATTTGGATTAATCTCCCATGGTTAATGTGGGCAAGAAGCTAACCACAAAATGTTTGTATTCTTTAACTTTTTTTACTCCCTTTGCGTGACATAGCTCTTTACAAGACTCCCTGCCTTTTCTGCATTTATTGCTTTTGGCCTAACAGTATGCATATGGTCCCTAGTGAACACAAAACTGTTTCTCGATCCATCCCAATGAGATCCATGGGAGTTCTTTAATAAGAAAAATTGTCCTGGCAGCTTCGTTCTATAGAGGGGAATGCCTCTGGATGAAGGGGAAGTGGCACTTTCCTTCAGAGGGACTGCCAATCAAGTCTACAGTGGATTTCAGAACTGTCTTCCAATTTTTTGATAGTTCTGTTGCGATCTTGTAACTTGAAATGATCAGCTAGAGGATAACAAGGGAAGATCTTATCCCTCACCCCAGTGCAAGATACTATTAAATTTCTTTAGGCAGCAACTGTTATTTATAAAAGACGGGAAAAGTAAGAATAATGGAAGGACATGTATTGTAGTAATGCAGTTATCAGGCTGATGATGAAGATAATTTTGTAATTGTTCTTGCAGTTGGCATTGATCTTATGCCACGCTGGGGTAAAACAAACAAACAAACAAACAAACAAACCAACCACACCAACATTCCCCCCAAAAAAAACCAAAACCAAAAACACACAAAAAAACCCAAACTGAAACAAACCCTTTCTGGCTGCTGAAATTTTCATTGACAGACCTATAATATGCATTCTGACTGACTCTTCAGTTTCTACAGGGAATATTATCTGCACCCACAAAACCCAACAAAAACATGCAAACAACCTGAGTTTTCCTACAGATTTTTTTTATATGTTGGTTTCAGAAATTACAACAGATTTTCAGATATATAAAAGCTCCATTAAACAACTTTTACAAAATGCTGATGGTTTCTATATACAGATTATAATTCTTATAATTAGAATGTTAAAAAAAAGTGTTCAGCCCTTTAAAATAAAGAGAACTTCTTTATAAAGAGCAGTCAACACGGATGATGCTGTTCATAAATTGCTGTTTATAAATACGAACATTTTGAAGCCTGATATTTCTTATCAAAGGCTGTATTGAAATCAGTCAAGCTCTTCCAATTAGTGGACTCAGGCTTCAAATGAAGGTCTAAGTATATATAGCCTGTCCACTGCAATGGAGTTTCTTGATATCCAGTTTTCTGTTTGTATGTGCTATGTAGGGTTTTGTTTGAAGGAATGTGGATGGGCAGAAGGGAGGAAGAAAATAAGAGGGAAGCATGACTGTTTCCTCTGTCCTGGTTGATTTATGTTACATTTGAGGAAATCCAACAAATCGAGAGAACTGGGAGTGTGAATCTGGGAGAAGTTCTAGGCAGCAGGATGTAGACAGCAGAGACAGAGCAAGCAAGAAACCTGAAGCACTTGCACACGCTGGTGGACTCTGAAAGGAGCAGGGTCCCTGCTTGCAACACAAGACAGACATGTAACCAACGTGAGACGTGAGGGTTGACGGAAAATTAACAGACTTTTCCTGTTGTACCATGAGGTACTGTTGGATCAGTGAGAGGCTGGGAATCCAGCGACAGCTGCTGGACTGGAAATAAGAAGGAAACACAAGAGCGAACACTGTGGATGAGGGAATATTTGCTTTAAACCATTTTGTTTACTCCCTTATCCCAAGAAGCTGAAATTATTATGATTCTGCATTCTGGCCAACCTGAAACCAGCAGGAGTAGCTACCTTATTAGATACTAGCGTTTCAAAGAAGACTCTGTAAAGACAACAAGCATGAACCAAGTAAGTAGCCCTTCAGTGTAGTTTTCCTGATACCTTGTGTAGTACTTCTGGTTCTGCTGGTATGATTCACTGTTATACAGTGTCACTAGAATATTCTGTAACACAACAAAAATTGAAAATTTGATAACGCTGATAAGTGAAACACATATTAGTTGAGATTTGTATTGAACTCCATAGAAAAATAAGTAAGACAAGGAATTCTGTACTGATTGCATTATTCCTTTTCATATTTAATTCAACAAAACCACTCTGTTTTAGAATCCACTTCTTACAGATATGTCAATGTCTTCAGAATTCAGAACTACTTTGTAACATAAACCAGAAAGTGTTGCTATAGAATTGAAGTAGTGTGCTGCCAAGTAGTGATGCCTTTGTGGATAAAATAGTTTTATTTTATTCTTTTGTGCCAACAAAAAAGACATCAAAATTATAAAAGTAACTTTACTATAATATTAATGAATTCTATTGAATTCCACATTTTCATTACAATTTTTCTGAGGATCTACTTTTTAGTTCTGCAAATATTTTTCATGTTTGGTATGTTTGTCACAGCCATATCATCTCCAGCACTGGAATAAAATCCTGTATTTCATAGTGTAAGATTCTACTTTTCATCCATCTGTCGGTATCAGTTGCATCCATTTTCCCTTTTTTTTCTTTCTCTTGCTTTACTGAAGCTTAGATTCATTGTATTATTTTCTTTTTTTGTTCCTTTCTTCTTTTCTCTACAATCCTTTTTTAACCTTTCCCTCCTGTCTTCTACTCATTCCTGTATTTCCTAATCTTGTCCCACTTTCTCACCCTTTTGAATCAGGGAAAGAGGTTTGCTAGGCAGAGCAATTCTCTGTGGAAACAACAGATGAAAGAAAGAACAAAGGGTATTTATGCAAAGAGGTTTTCTTTTGCATGATGTTTAACCCTTCAAAGACTGGTGAGGTTGATGTCCATGCAGTTAAGAGGAAAAAACTTTGACAGTCCAGAAACTTGGCAAGCTGGTGGGATGGAACTCCCAACCTTGTTTCAGAGAAAGATATGGAAAAGATTTCAGGATAATTTGTAATCTGACACATTTTTTTTAAATATTTTTACACTGAGACCCTGACGCTGTAGAAAATATTTTTACATTGAGAAGCAAGCTCTTTACACTTGCTTCTGCATTTAGGTTGTGACTATTTTCTATAATGTAAAGGAAGTGCTCAGAGAGGCACCAGTTAAACAATCATCAAGAGGGCGCAAAATAATAAAGAAAAAAGTTGCCATCTAAACTCGTTGTGAGTTAACCAGACTCGATATTGCTAAACTTTAGCTACTATTACTATATATAAAACTGTCATTTTGATTAACATTACCTGTAATGCTTTGCAATGTCAATCTGCCTAGAGACAAATATATATGAGTTTATAAACAGGTAATTCTGTTTTGTTATGATTTAGTTTTTGTTTGTAAGAAACTCGCCTTCTTGCAACACTGATGACATCAAGAGGAATTACTGTAGAATTCAAAGGCATTGCCTCTGTGTTGACAGTTTCAGCAGTGTATATTGTTTAATTTTTAATCTGATGAGCTATATGTGTGGCTAATGTAGCTTGCATTTAAAGTCCTTGGTACTCATTTATTGTACTCAAAATCTGGAATCAAACTTAGGCTGCAAAACAGAAAAATAAATACAAGCTTTAAATGTTAATTAAAGAATTTATAGTTAATCTAATACAAGTTGGAAATACTATAGAATAGTTGCAGTTATTTTTAAATCTTCCACTGTAATAAACATGACTGGTTGACACCAAACCCAGCAGTGATCAGAATGATTCTCTCTTCTAACAATGGAGTCTAAATTATAATGATATTAATTTTACATGAGTATAAAAATGTATTTGCAGCTTGAGTGTAAAAAATAAAAAATATTATCAGGCCTCAAAATATAAATTTTGTGAATGATGTTCAAACATTGATATGAACACAAACTCCAACCTACATTCACAAATATGAACACAAACTCCAGCCTACATTCACAAATATGCTGCTGCTCACAAAGTTTGGAAACACATGAATGGTCTTTCCATTCTGAGGCAAGCTGTGGAATTTCCAAGGACAGATTCAAGGAAACAAGTTTAAGATAGTTCCAGTAACACGTGAGAAAGACTAGTTGCAAGTGAGAGAGTTTTTAAGATTTCTGAGATGCAAACTAGATGAGCTCAAATATTGGACACATCAGAGGGGCCAGAACTTCCTTTAGTGTACAGAGTTCTGTTTCTGTTGTGTTTTACAAACTCTAGCTGACTTTATGTAATGTCAGTAATTTAACATGCCATAAATAATATATAATACCACAACAGCTCACTTAAGGCTAATTCCACCATTTTTATCAATGTTTCTTCTTCTCTTCCAGTTGAAGCAGAGTGGAAAGAACACATTGGCCATGCTTCTTTGTTTCATTTGTGCACATAAGTTTATGTTATTGTGTGGATGGAAATGTTCTAGAGGCACCAAATTAGGAGTCAAGGTGCAACACACTTTATCCAGAGCAAAAGTCAAATGCTCCTTCTATCACCTACAATAAAACACCTTTGTTCTCTTTGTTCACTTAGACTGAGATTTAATTTAAAAAAAAAAAAAAAAAAAACACAACAAAAAACAGAATCACAGCCAGCCTTCAGGAAAAAACATTGCTCCAATCACCATGCAAACAGTTATTTAAAAGACAGCACAGACACTGACAGAGAAACTTCTGATCTTGACACTTATGAGAGAAGCAGGCCACAGATCTGACGGTCTAGCAGCAAAAAATATATGAAAAGATTTTCAAGAGCAGTTTATCCAGTAGTCACACAACAAAAGACACACAACGTTTCACCAAAGCTATAGTAGGATCATCATTTTGCCTGAAAATGTTCAAATCACTGTCTTGGCTATTCTGACTCACAACTTCATTCAGTACTGAAAGTTTTCTGAGAGGAGACCAATGCAAATACCTGCAAAGAGTGACAACAGGCAAGTGACTCTGAAGAAACAAGTCTATAGTGGAGACAGCTTGTTCCAAGCTGATACTCGTGCCTAGAAGCAAGTTTTTATCCCAGGATAGACCTGGATCTTTTGGGAATGGACTTTGGAGATATTGCAAAGAGCTCAGAGTAAACAGTTGCATCCATCGTCCTTGGACATTTTCTAGCTTTTTTTCCAGCTGACGTAATTCTTGAACCTCTTTGTGAACAGCAAAAGGATGTATCAACCTTCCTACTGTTTTAAGCAGTAATAATTATAGACCTTTCCTACTTTTTCAGTTTCACATCATTGGTGGAAAAGGCGATCAATTTGTCTGGTTAAATGTAAAGACTTAAGCTTAGTCTATAGTTTATGATTGGTTGTGAGGAAAATATGGTAAGATTTGCTCAAAAGCTGAAAGGATGGTATTCCTTAGTCAAAGCAAGTATAAAACAACAATAAGGCAGTGCCTTTCTGTTGCTGAGATTCAAGCTTTCTTGAAAGCAACCATTAGTGTGACAAGAATGGTCATTTTTCCCTTCAGTTGTGTTCTGGACATTTGGTTTTATGAGAACCACACGTCTCAAGTAGGTTATGTGCAGCACTATGCAAGAAGTAGCTGCTCTAAAAACTTGCATAAACCTGGAGTAGGTTACTTTTTCACAAGAGCAATCTTTATTATTTTCTGATGAAATACCTAAGCCTAATGCTATGTTTTCTTAGTCCTGGAAAGCTGTTGCTGTCAGTATTTTGTGGCAAGCAGACAAAAAATTCCTTCTGAAGTACACAAACAGCTTAAGCTTTTTGACAATATCATGCTCTCAAAGTGATAGTTTTTACTTTGCAGGGACTAGAGAAAGTATTGTTGAAAAAATGTATTGGACCTCAGACCACTAATTAGGTGTTGAGAACTGACAGCTATATTATTAATGGGGAGTATACACTCGTAATTTCTTGATTTGGTTTCCTTCTTGTGCTACTCCTAAGTCTGACCTAAGAGAGTGCTGTGCTCAGAAGCACCAGTGTGTTTGTGGTAGCCACTCTTTTTTATTTTGTAGTCACAGAGTAAAGTGTTTGGGTCAGATGTATAGCATATGGTATATGATGTATGGCATATGTCTATGAAAAGAGACTCAAGTGACTAGTTCGGACATAGGTATCTAATTTTTAGTTGCCCACATAAGGGCAGATGTATTTCATCCATATTGTCTTAAAACCAGAAAATGCCCTCATTTTTTAACAATATACGGGATAAGGTCAAATAACTAAAAAAAGAAAGAAAATATTGCTGTTGAATTCTTAAAAAGCAAACAAGATAGACAGGATGAAAGGGAAAATATTTTTGCATTAGCCTAAAGAGTAGGCTATATAAACAATATTTAGACTTGTATATATGTTACAGGTTTCAGAATTTTAAGGTAATCTTAAAAATATACATTGGTATTTCAGCTGTGGATAGGAGAACTTGTATGAACAAGACGTATTGGACAAGAAATTCTAAAACTTGCATTCAGAATCTGACAAAGAACTGTTGAGTCAAGGACTTGCTCCAGCCCATCACATCACAATGATGTCCCACATCTTGCACTACAATAGAGTTCTAAACCATAGGACTCAAATGCTAGAAAACTAATAAAGGCTTCTCTTAAAGGAGCAATATGTGACTCTCCTACTAACCTTCTACATTAACCTTGGGTTCAAGCCACTCTTCAACAGGCAAGCCTCAAAAATAGTCCAGATCAACACTCTAAAATGTAATATTTTACCTTTTCTTGCTGTTATTTTTACTTTTTACACAAAATCTGTGGCGTACAATGGCACATACAGAAGTGTCTATATGTTTTTATTAAGCTAAAGAATGATTTTGCTGAGTTTTTGCTTTTTTTGAGTCATATTCTGTAGCTGCACTATGACACTTTTGGATGCACAAATCAACACAAAATTTAATGAAATTTGGGGTTTTTAAGAGTTTTGAGGGATTGGAGAGGCATTCTATGTGACTAAAAATAACCTTTGAGTTTTACAGTTGAATAAAAATGGATATTTTGTGGAGAACCTAGTGATGCAGAGGTAAAAAATAATGAAAATATATATTTTCATTATGATTACTTAAATTCCTTATCTCATCTAAATAGCATAGGAGAACAAGATGTGGAAGAAAAAATACCAGGTCATCAATTTAACAGTTCTGCTTAGAGTCTTTACAAATTACACAAATAATCAAGAAAACTTATTTTATTCACTCACCTACTGAAGTTCAGAACCCAGAGTTCAAAACGCATGACAGAAAAGAAACCATTCTTCAACTTAGCTAAAATACAAGAAATGAGAATCTGATTTCATCCATTGTAAATGGAACTATGCAAGTTTTATCGCAGGTAAGAATCTTCTTTCAAGGCAACTGTTTTCTAAATAAATGTTCAAGAATGATTTAGAGTAGAAAATAATTATTTCAGCTACCCCCTAAGATGATAGTACTGGAACAATAGGGTTTACTAGTGTAAGATATAGTATCTGAGAAAGGTGAATATAATTTAAAATATTTTTTCTCTGTCTCATAGGATTGATGCCTTGGTTGTTAAGTGTAGCACTAGAGCTGGAAAGTATATGATGTCTTTTTCTTGGGAAATTATAGTCCCTCAAGTAGAAAACAAATTTTACCCTCCACAGTACTGTGTCTTTTTATTGTTTAGTCAATTAAATAATATAATGTTTTAATATAACTCCTGTGAATTTTCAAATTTCACCAGTGACATCCCTGTTGTCCCATGAGTCCTCAAATGTAACCAGAGGAAAATTATTCTTAATTTGAGAACAGAAAAAAAAATGTTGTTTAATGAAGTTTTCAAACTTCATATTTTATTCATATTTACTTCATACTCACAAATCATTTTGATGTAGAATACACTGAAATACTTCATGAATTAATTCCCTGGTTTTAGGTACGTTTCATAACAGATAATCTCACTTTTACACTAAATTCTTAGAATTGTAAATCAGCAAAGCCAATACACAATGCAGTACAGTGAACAACCACAATCAAACCAAAATAATAAAAAAACCCAAACAACTGCATTCTGGTGATTGATACTGTATTTTTTTCAACAGAGGCCTCAGGCACTTTCAATTATACCCCACTCCCTTAGCTTTTCAACTCCCATATGTCAAGAATACAAATGGGTGAGTGGCAAAATTGTCCCACCTTAGGTAGGAGAGCTAAGTGAAGTATTTCATACATTCTGTATTCTCAGAAAATCTCTGCACTACTGGCAAAGTTCCACAGTCAGAAAGTGGTAGCACCATTTCCTCAAACTCATATGTGACAGACAAGAGGACCAGAAGAGAGTGATTTTGAGCTTACAGCTCTGTCCTGCATTTCAGGGTCTACATGGTTAATGTCCTTTTCCCCATGCTACAGACCCTATTGCCATCAATTTGTGTGAAGGTCATGGTTTGAAGAAGGTCAAGTTTTTTTTACTTTTTCCTGACACCTACAAGAGCCAGCCCATCCAAGAACAAACTGTTGTGTAAAGGAGTGGAGAAACACCTGCTGATATACACAGAGAAAGTCACTGTGCCCCCAGAGAATGAAGTGGGTAGCACTCTGCAGCATATGGTCCTGTAAAAAGAGCACACTGAAGATGCCTTACTTCAAATTGAATACCCACCAAGAAGGGGAGAGGACCTGTGAGAAAAGAGATCATACCAGAGGACTTCATGGGACAGAGATCATGGTCCACCAAATGCACTTATTGCACCAAATGCACTTATTATCCCTCTTTACCATTAGTCCTTGCCCACTCAAATGAAATGCTCTATTAGGTTAAAAAATGAATATGAGAATAAAATACAACAAAAAAATTTATTCCCTCAACACTATGACAGAATTTTTTTTAAACTCCAGGTATAACTACATTTGAACTCTCAACAGCAATTTCACATTTCAAATGCTGAAGTTGTTGTCCTGTCAGCAGCAGTTAACTTCCCATGATTACCATCCATTAACAGATTGGGAAAAAAGAACCCAAACCCTTAAGTTTTCAGAAGTCAAAGATATAGGCAATTAAAGATGCCAAAATCTTTTACAGTTTTTGTGAGGGAGTCCATAACAAAATGAGGCATTCTTAATCTTTTATTTATACACACATATAAAAATATAATATTCTATTCTATACAGGAAAAATGAGTGAAGATTCATTGACAAAATATTTCTGGTCCTTAAAAATTACAGTCATTCACTCTGTGAAGCACTAGACCGTTAATAGGGATTTTTGCCTGCCTCCTGTTGCAGTGAGCAAACAAGCATGCTTATTTAATTTCATTTCACTTCCGTCATACTTAGGGGTAAGGTACATTCTCCACGAGTGTATTTTTCACTGACTTCAACTTCATTATATTGCAGAAGTCTTCATTTCACTGGTGCATCCGAAGTTATTTTAGATGTTTCACACAATAGTAGGCCCAGCCATTTCTGTTCTTCAAAATCTTTCCCACACTTGTCCTAGAAATATTGCACACATGCTGAATCCTTGTCTCATCCTCTGGCTGATAGACAACCAGTTGCTGTAGTGTGTTGCTACTCATACTCTTCTCTCTTGCTGCTGACAGAAACTTGTGATGAGTTCAATGAGATGGCTTAGAGTTCCCACATCTGGAAACCTAGAGCTGGTCAAGTCAGATGGTGTCAAAATTTTTGAGAAGCTGAACACATCATCAATGTAGGATTGTACTGCCCTCCTTTTATCAGTGATGTTACAGATGGTTGTGATTAGGTCATATGTGCCTTTCTTCTCTCTGAATCTGCCCTTTAACTTCATGTGATCTTTCATCATATGGACAAGGACTTTGTTCTTAGGCAGAATCTGGAAGATGTTATGATTGTAATAACACTTTGTTATGCTGTCTTTTCTTTGCTGAGGGCAAAAAGATTACCTTTGTCCACTTATTTTTCTGGCTATCCTGACATCAGTGCAGATTTCTCACATGAGATCAGCTCTGATCACCAGTTGCTTTTATCGGTTCTCATAACACATCAGCTACTGCTGTTCTTTTTAAGGACAAGAACATACTTGGTTCCTCTTACTCAGCTAATAGCTTTTGCTCTCTTCTCTTTTTGTCATCATCCTATGTGGTGAATAGTTCTGGTGAAGCATGTGGACTGATGCATTCAGCAAGATGTTTAATATTAGTAGCTTTAAGCCCTGAGACTATCCTGTGGCCTACAGCTTGTCACAGCTTTGCAAATTAGCTGGTTCACCATACTCACACAATGAGAAACCATGACCTAATGTTGTCTTAACATGTAGACATTATCTACGAAAGCTAAAGTGAAAGAAAAGTTGTATGAGAATTGATAGGTAAATGTAATTATATAAAAAAAAAGTGTATTCTTTACGTCCTTAAATTACCATACTGGATTCTGAACTCATCCTACTTATCTGTATGTCATGACCTTGTCACTTCAGTAGGCAGGAGAAAAAGATAGCCCTTGGAAGTAGCAAAAAGAGAGAAAGCTGCATGTAGATATTCTTTATCCAAAAAATTAAACTTGGATGCCCTTTCCCTTTCTGAATGACAGGGAGCTGAGCCATTGTTATGGCCTTCTGGTATGGTTATATTATCTTGTATTATTCATAATTTGGGTAGCAGAATCCTTCTGACTATTGATTGGAGTAATCCAGGTAATTGGCTTGAAGTTATATGCATGATGTGGCTGGGGGCATATCACTCCCAATGACAAACCAATTCTTCGGGTTTTGTCTAAGTTGTATCCTCCAACAAACCAACTTGGTTTGTGCAATTAGCAAAGCTCTTCCTAATATAATTGTCCTAGCCAACAGCCCTGAGCACATTTCTGTGTAGTAAATACAGGAGAACCTGATGCTCCAGTCTCACCACTGCAATTTCTGCTTACCAGCCTCAATACAGATCCAACCATTAAATTAAAGAGTCATGAAGCATTTACCCCATAGACCAAGCCAATCTGACACCTATGGCCAAAGAGAGTGGTTCTGGGTAGAGGCAAATGCTGGTGAAGCCTGGGAATAGGAGAACTGCAGGGCTGTTGATAGGAGCATAGACATAACTATGTTCACAGATCACTCAAGCACATATTACGTGTTCTTTGTCATTTGCTACCATCTCTTTATTACTTTCTGGCATTGTCTATTTGCAGATAATACCATTGTGGGAGTATCTTGAATTTCCAGACTGTACTTAGCCGCCATAACTGAGTAATTATGATACAGGAACTACACTACTCCTAGTAG
This sequence comes from Burhinus oedicnemus, assembly GCA_008921705.1. NCBI lineage: Eukaryota > Metazoa > Chordata > Aves > Charadriiformes > Burhinidae > Burhinus > Burhinus oedicnemus. Next base: position 3,272,697 of record VFFE01009111.1, read on the forward strand.
GAGCCTTAGTTTGTGATTTGTCAACATTTACTTGGAGTGGTGTCAGTAGTGATGCAGAAAACAAACAAATGTTCAATAAATATTATTTTATTCTGTACTTGGAAACAAGTAGGACATTGTATTTGCATTCTTTATGAATGATGAACCACTTTCTTATCCATTAGTAAATGAAGAAATATGTCTAGCAGAAATAAATATCTTAAATCATCAGAGCTAAATAACATGAACACAAGAGGTGTTTGGGGTTTTTTTAAATATATCTTATTGTGTTCATAGCCCAATTATGTTAATTTGTAATTAATCTTGGAATACCAGGAAAATTTTACAGGTCTGGAAGAGCCCTACACTGGAAAGGGGGAAAAAAAAAAAAGAAAAAAAAGAAAAAAAAAGGAATGACTGGCTGTGAGATGAATTCAGAAATAATTTAAATAAGAACTTTGGCAGAACAATTGAACATTGAGATTAATTAATGGTAAAGTGATGTAATAGAACTTGACTGGCTCTGGTGGGAGGAATAAAACAGAATCCCCAGCATAGGCAGCCATTGGTGGTGTTCTTGCTTTCCCTCTCCGTCACAGCTGGCTTCCTGCACTTCAAAGTCCAGGTGTCCTCCTGGCTTGTACTAACACAAGTAGTGAATAATCCACCCAACATGTATCTTCAGGTCTTTCTTGTAGATATGTTTTTGCTAAGCATGATTGTTTGGATTCATTATAGGTGTAACTGAAAGAAATTTAAAGGGATGTGATATATGAGAAGTCGTATTAGATGATTTAATAGTGTCTTTTGGGCTTTAAACTCAATGTTATGAGGCTATGATTGTTTTCTTATGACCCATGTGGAAGGAATTTAACCTGTTCCCACAAACTGCAAGTATCTTCTATGGATACTCCTAGTCATACTCATCACTTTCCACTGGAGCATGCAATGCCATTGAAGTCTTGTATTCTCTTGCTAGAAGATATTTCTGCTCTCTGTTTATATGCATACTAAAGACAAACTGCTGAACAGAAGCAAAGAACATAGAGTTATGAAAATGCAACAGCTTTCTGAGTTACTTCAAGTTCTCTAGAAATAAGACACTGAAAGAAAAATTCACTCTTTATTTAATTTTACTGAATCCAGGGGTGTTCCATGAAGACTGAATTAATACAGAAAGAGACAGGCAAACTGAAAGACAAAGATAGAGAGAGATAACAGAAAAAGACTGATAATCACAGGGTAGAAGCACGTCTAAAACTATCAATCCTTTCAGTTATGGAAATACATATAAATGGTTCTACAATATGTTTAAAATTTATCCTCTGAAACACAAACCTTTTGGAGTCCCTTTTTAGCAGCAAACAAACAAATACTCAAGTTGCTTTAAAAAATTAATCTTCACAGACATCTAACCTTGAACAAGTGCTGATTGATTAGATCTCAATCCAACTGGATAACACCAACTCACTTATACAATCCCAGTTCAATTTTTTTATATCCATAGGCTGCATCAGTTTTTAAAATATGGCTTTTAAGGCCACATTGCCATTGGAGAAAAAAAACTGCCATGTTTTAGAATTCAGGGAGCATTACAGGAGGACTGTTTTGTATGTCTTTGTTGAACCAAGGCATTATGTTTTCCAAAAAAGTCAAAATAGGAACTGAACTGCTTTAAGAAACACAACTATCTGTCATAGAGATTCAGTAAAAAAAATTGTGATAAGGGAAGATTTATTTTACATTCTATATTTAAATAATCTACTTTTTTGAACATATAAATCTAATGTCACTTTTCTGCCTTCTGTGCAGGAGACCATGATCAATTTATCTCTGCTTTGGTTCTGGACAAACAGTACGCATCTGTTGCAAGATCATTTGAATAACTCAATGCATGTATATCCTGATGAAACACTAATAGACACAGTGTAGCCATGCTACACAGGCACACTAATATGTTTTCTAAGCTGATCAATAATAAGATTGATCAGTCTTTTGCTTGGCCAAGTTAATCATGGTATTGATCAGCTTAGCAAACACATCACTTTCCTTGTGCACTATTGCTACACAGGCTCTCCTACTCACCCCCAATCAACCGGAGAATCAGGAGATTTCAGAAAATAAGATATTTTCTACAGTAATTGCTCCTATTACTTCAGGCTCATCTTCTACAGATAACTATAACATTTCATCATTAAGGCGTTTAGATTTCTTAACCTTCTCTTGCAAGTTTGAGCACTGCCGTTAAAAATCTGGGAAAATTTTAGAATCTTTTTTCTAAGGCATAAGACACTCAGCCCAGGCTCTGGCTGTAATTCTGCCATTAAAGACTTGAGATTCCCTCATCCTACATACAACCTATAAAAGCATCTCTCACTTTAGAGGCTTTAGCCTTTCTTAAGGGAAATCATTTAATTGCAGAAAACAGTTCAATACAATCAGAAGATATGGATCTTGGGGTGGGTATGGATCTTGGGGTGTATTAGTAGCACAGTACTTGGAGATTTAACTTTGGAACTACACAGCAAGACATTCAATAGTCTCAAATTAACATTAAAGGGAATTTCACAGTTATATCGTTATACATAGTGGCAAAAAAAGGCTCATCAGTATGAAAATAGGTCTACTATATTTAGGCTATACTTCTTACATGGTTTGTTTACTTTTGTATCTTGTTTTGAAAGCCTGAGTTTCTGCCAGTGTGCCATGTTAACAAAACAGCTCTCAAGCACTTTTTACAGCTTAAAGCGTATAGTAATGTAAGGCTTGTTTTCCATACAAAGCTTCTTCCATTAGTAATAAAATAAATTCCCCACTGCAAATATAAAACAGCATTGGAAATGGTTACTGTTTTCTGGTGCGCATCTTAATGCAGATAGCAAACAGAAAGTAGGAAAGCCAGATATTAAATCCAGACTCCTCTGGATTTAGCAAATATCTTGTGGACTAGAAGCAGTGGGAGGAGTACATGAATGGCTGCAAGTACTCAGGAGTATGATTTGTTTATGGCGTACTGGCAGGGACAGATGTTATTGAAAACATAGTATCTCAGAGCAGATATTCAGCCGGTGGAAACTGAATTTGCTCAATTGAAATGTGTCTCATACAGTCCCTAGATAATACCAGAGCACTGTTCTATACCTCCATTCTTTGGGACATAAGAAGTCAGAAAATACGTAAAATATGTAGACCAGTAAATTTTCTTTTTTTTTTTGAGGGGTCAGAATGTAGGGAGCAAGGTTTTTTCAAAGGATAACTGCTGTAGTTCTAAGGTACAAGTAAACTGATGAGAAGTTAACATTCATGGAAAAAAATGTTATGTTACAGCCTATTTTTCTAGTTTGAGTATAGCTAGAAATTAAACCTTAGATAGAAACTGTGCGTTACATGAAGCTGGGTGATAGGAGTTCCCTCCCAAAGTTTCTAAACCCTAAGAAGAGTCAACATCAACAGGGGACCTTGAAAACCACCCAAGTAATGTAACCTGCCACTAATTCGTGTTGTAAATATTGTACTTGCTTCCAGTCTCTGTTGTGTGGTCTCTTCACAGTCCCAGAAGACCTAGAAGGTCCTCTTTGCTACTTGCATTATGGTTAATTTAATAGTATTTTGTGTTAGAGTTCATAAGTAGACTCAGAGATTTCAACCTAAGAGAAGTTATTTCTTAAAAGACCTAGGATACCTATCTGGCTGTAAAATCCTCAGTATAGTGTCAGTTTACATTTTGGAGAGCTCATTTTCACAGCCATATAATTGGAAATTGAAAAAAATATATTCAAAAATGTTGCCACATTTTTAAAATTTGAAAATACCTAGTGCAGGATGGAATTTGCAAGTCTGGAAAGTCTACATCTCCCATTAACGTCCACTCAAATACTAGCTGCTTGGTACTGTAGACAACTCGGTCAAGGTGTCCTTGGGTGGTGAACAAAAAAGAAGATCTTGAAGCCACTAACAGTTATAAAAATGCCAGCTTATATTAATTGAAAAAAGTCAAAGCCTGACTTCTGATTTAGTAGGTGCCACCAGGCTACTGTGGGTAAATTTTGCTTAGATGAAGGTAATCACTGAGTCTCTAAGATTGGGGTAGATTTTTTTAGGGGTAGGTGGATTATCTGATTTTTCTATGTGTGAACTAAAACCCCTGGAGGCACAATCTTGTAGCCAGTCTTTGGAAAAGACAGAGTTCTCTCACTGCCTTGTTTATGCACTTGAGCTTTAACTCAAAAGATGAAAGAAGATCTTCATCCATATTTACACAATGGAGACGCTGATGAATGAACAACAGCTAAAGTGAGTATTTTCACAGAAACAAGTTTTTATAACCTGAAAGAAAATGAATTGATAGTCCCAAGTCTGCATTTTTAATCTTTTCCTAATATTTTAAACTGGAAGTGTTTGTGGGAAGTCATTCAGTGTGTTGCATATGGGTTGGGCACAGAACAAGAAACGACTGCTTTAGTCTGACTGACACGTAGGGATGACTTTTAAATATACCTTCTGCAAATGTCATGTTTCCTTCTTCTTCTTTCGTTCTTGAACTGTGCAGCTGGCTGTGTGGCACCTCTGTCAAAAGCGTGGAGGGTCCAGGACTACAAAGAAGGTCATTTGTAATGAGGAGAGAAGGTGGAGTCTAAGCCGTGGGCCTGATACTGGCATTGCCAATAACTACAGCTTAGAGAAAGAAGGGTCATACTGCCGCAGGGCCCTGACTATAAATGGTGCTTCTATTGCTTTAAAGACTACATAATTTCATTCCACTTAAGTCAGCAGACGAGGAGTATGTGTAATGATCTTCTCTTCGCCCTCCAGGGTCTGAGCAAGAATGGTTCCAAGACCAAGTTTTCTGGCTTCCATACAGATGTCAAACGAAGAGTTTAAATCTGTGTGCAAGAATATTGAAGGTGCTATTAATGCTTGTTTGAGCTTTAGGAATGCCCTTTGACATCCTCCATCACTATTCCAAGCAAGTAGTACAGGTATTTCAACTTAAATAACTGAAACCGATTCTTACTTTTACAGGAAGTCTGAAGAGATACTTTTAACACTACCTTGCCCAAGTAAAGCAAAGCTAAGCAGTCCATTTAAAGAATATCTCACCAAAATACTCCTGATTTTTTTTTTTTTTTTTGTGACAGGACTGCATGTTCCTTTCATTTTTGCAAACTTGGTGAGGTTTTTTCTGCCATCTCTATTTAAGAAAAAAAATCCTAACCTATTTTTAGCACTCTGGGACTCTGTCTCCACAACATCTTCAATAGAAAATTTAGGGATTATGTCTTTTTACTTATCTTTTTGTAAAATATCAATACTTTATGCTGAACCTAAGGTATCCCTGGAGGACAAGGAAAACACTGGGCAGAGAGAGAGAACTGAACATTTCCTGGGCAGAGGCTGAATTTTGATCTACCTTGTTTTTACCTTTGGAAACATGCTTATTTAAAAGGACAAAGGGTTCTGTCTTTGAAATTCAACAATGCATAGGAAGCTGTTGTTTAATAAATATGTTCTATTTTAGGGATAAAACCAGCAGCAACAGTGTTCCACTGTAGATTCTGAAAGCCTTCTCAACATTTAATGATACAATTTCTTTTGTGCAACATTCAGGCCTTTATCATTCACTAAAAGACAAATTTCACCTCCAGGTCCAAAAGCCAGGAGTACCTCTGTGGAGTGGCAAATGAGAGGTACATAAACTCAGGCACTTAAACCGAGAATAAAATTTGAAGCGTTATAATGATGTTTGTTCACTGCATACCATGCACAAGTAAGTCACATCTTCAGGGCCACAAGTACTGGGATGCCGTAACCAAGCAGAGGCTTGATTAGAAAAGGGCATTACCCAGCGTTGTACCCCTGGGTTTATACTACTGCTGCCCAAAAGCAAATGTTGAGACTTTCAGGCCCTCTGTTTTTCAGCAGGCATTTAAAAAAAAACCCAAACATTCTAAGTCACACAATTTAGTTAGAAGCCACACCTTTTTTTTCCTGCAAAAAGTCTGGAGAAGCTCATTATGCTTGTTGTAAGCTTCAGCTTCTGAAACACGATATGATGGGCCGGCTGCACAAGATGACTGCACAGTTTCTGGGTTAAGCTGTCATGTAAATACACATCAGAAAGAAGGATCTCATTTTTAAAAAATCATCTCTGATCCCAGGGGTTGTTAATTGCTCCTGATTATCTCAGCACTGAAACCTAAAGATGACAATTAAAATGTGTGTCTCAACTAATAAAACACCTGATCATTCTAGCAAATAGCATGCCTATGTAACGGTTTTATACATAATTTCTGGATTTTGTGTGGTATGCAGCAGGGCAGGTAATAGCATAGACTGATAACAAAAAAGGATGCAGGCTCCCCCTTGCTTAGATTCCTTGGTTTTCCCCTCAAAAGGGGGAAACAACGAGAAAGAACTAGAAAGGAAAAAAAATGTGACCCTTTTTAAGAAAAAACATCCACAGATTTCTAAAACTTTGATAACTCAGGAGCAGATTGTCTTGGAAGCTTATGAGTGCTCTGTGAACAACCACAGTACAGAATAAGAGAAAGGACGAAGAGAAAATCTAGCCTATGACTTTCATAGTGATGTCTCCTATAATATTGCAGGGCTTTCACTCTGGCAATACTTGCTCGTCATAGGAACCTCTAAAATAAAAAGACCAATTTTAAACTTTTTTAAAAAATAAATGTATATTCAACAAGGGTGTGTATGTTTATACAAGACCTCTGTCATGATCTATTTTATGTTATATTCAATACATGAGCATGTGTGCAAATAGCATATGTCATGGGGTTATTATATACATTTGGGATTTTGAAAAGGGTAGCTTGTCAAGGACAGAAACTTTGCTGAGAAACATTTTATAAGTCAGGAAAAAATGGAAATGGAAACTGTAAACTGTTTAAAAGATTTTTCCTTGTTCAAATGAAGTTTGCTTACTCTTCAGGCCATGTAATTGAAGGAAGCAGTTTCATTCCTTAAAGACACAAAGTAGCTTAGAAGGAAGAAAAACAACAGTGAAAATTATATGCATATTACTACACATAACATGGCAAATAGAAGAAAAAAAAAGGAAAAGAATCAGACAGTAAGGAAAGCAGAACGACTCATTCAGGGACTAGCAGAACAGTGAGAACCTTTAAAATATATGAAGAATTAAAGGAATCATACAATGAAGAGTCAACGTATTTTGTCTTACAACAGTACTCAAAAATGTAGAAAGGTATTACTTGATATTTCTCTCCCCGAACTAAAGAATGATGGAAGCTTGGTTGTTTGAGTTTGAGGTTGTGGCTTCTGGTGGGATGAAGCAGAGAAACGTCACAAGCCTCTGCTTACTGCAGGCTTACTCAAAACAAGTAGCTGTGCAATTCCTATCTTTTGTCCCTGTTCATTTAGATGGGATACTGTCCCATGTATCTCCCCTGCAAACCAGCCAATGAACAATGAACACTCTCGAAATCTGGGAAAAATGGTAGCATCGTAAAGAATATATCTGCCACCCAGTTTAGTTGTCATTCATGGCTCTCCTATTCATTAGTAACATAGTTATCCCAAATGCACACTAATAAGAACGCATCTATCACATACCACCACATTTTGTCTATATATGAATATCAGCTTCAAACAGTCTAGTTTAAAGAGAAATAGGGTAATATAAAGAATAAAATTCATTGGATGATGGATTTATTTTTTTTTTAAATGAATACGGTAACCAGAAAACAGTTTAATCAATGAACAAATAATGCTTGAATTAAACCCAAAAATTAAAAAAAAACAACAAACCACTTGCGGTTAATTGTGACCATCTCTAAAAGTATTCCAAACAATACAAGCAAGAAATTTAGGGGAAGATTGCCAAGAGTTGTACAAACACCACTAAGTAATAAATTTGAGAAAATTACATGATTATAGAGTTCTCTGGTTTGCATACTGTTCAAAATAATCCACCATTTTTCATAAATACGGTAAAAGAAGATTTTGTATCATTGGATAGATTTTAGAAAGCCAAAAATATAGGGAACGTGGCAAAGGTTTGCAAGAAAAGTTTACTATCACAATATGAAAAAAATGGTTAATAGCACCATATGTGTATTATGTGCTTGTAAAGAATGGGGAAATGCATACTGTGCAATGAAAGTCAGAGAGAAAAGTTTAAGTACAAAACATTAAGTACAAGTTTAATGTACAAAATTTTCAAAAAATGACACACTACAGATGTAAGAACAGAAAGTTAGGAAGCAATTTTCCAGAAGTACTGAAACTTTACATTGTATGACAACCCTTTTTTATTTTTTCAGAACAGCACAGACAACAGTAAAGTAGTCAGAGACTGAGAAAAATTGTGACAAATATCTAAGCAACACTTCCATATTAGCAATGAAAGTTCAAGTGTCCTGAAAAACTGTGGAAGTAATGATTTAATAAAAAAAGCTTATTCTACTTAAATGCACAAAAATTTAATTAATTGAATCCAACATATTCATAAGGTTTCTTAAATTAACATGGAAAAATAATTGTATTTTTTAAATGTTTAATGTGTACAAAGATGATCAGTTCAGGAAATAATTCTGGACATTTTGTAAAAGATTAATAGTTTCTAATGTTTGTAGTTGTTCTAAAGAGAAAAATGTGATGTGTTTTAACAAATCTTTGCTATCTGTTTCCAAACTTGATTACAATTTTTAGTGTTTGATATACTACTACTTTGAAGAACTCCATTAAGACCTTTTAACATCTTCATGCTTTCTCTCGCTTGACATGAGCAATAATTGTTGTTTTTATTAAGTAAAGTATTTCAGCTTCAATATGAGATTGGCTCTACAGACAGGAGTAGCTGTAAATCACACTCATTAAATTCAGAATACTTAGAAAGGTTTTTAAAAATGGTTCTAATCAATTATACTCTTCCAGAATATTAAAGAAATATTTTTGTGGGAATAGTATAAATTAGTTAATACTCTTTCATTTCTTCTTAACTATAGAGGTATTTATCTTGAGGAGAGAATCATTATTCACTTTAGATCATAAAACATTTCTCCATCATTTTGCCTGGGCTGTCTTCTGAACAGCTGCAAAAGTGAATCCAGAACGATATATTTTCAGAAGTTTTTGAAGAAGTATTGAAAACTATGCTGTGAATTGTTCATGTCTTTTGTAATACAGTATGCTCTAAATGACCAGAAGCCAATTTTTCAAGAAGCTATCCTATAGAAGGAACATTTTAATAAAAAATCAGTGTGGTCTGAAACTTAAGGTAGAATAAGGAAATATGGACAACACATTGTAAATATGTTAATCACAAACTGTCTTCGATGGAAAAGTAAATAATACTCTAGTCCTTTGCTGACCCATAATAATTCTAAGCTGTGTTTTGACATAGATAAAAAGATATTCTCTCAGTTTAATATTGTTTTTCTACTTTTAGATTGAACTTTAATATTTCCATATTTCCCAGGCTAGTTACATTGTCTGAATTAGTCTGATATATTGACTAGGAGAATGCAGAAAAGTTGCCAAACCTCTTAAAAGAGGATGGTCAATATGTAGCTTGCAACCTTTTAGTTTATCTCATGGGTTCTCTTATTCCTTCAACAAACAAAGGCTTCTAAGGAGACATCCCCAAAGTGTGCTCTTCTTGGGGTCTTATTTTAACAAATTGTTCATACACTACTTAGAGCAAATTTCTTCTTGGACCTTCATTATCATGCAATTTTTTTTTTTGGAATTGCTTCTCTTCCTCTTAGAAAAAGGTGGATCTTGAAGTACTGCTGCTGCATTCTCCACCCCTTTCCTCTAGCCTCTCCCACTCCAAGCAATTTTGGGAAGGATTAGTAGCTAATTGGAGTCAGCTGTAGAGATTTGCTTTCCATGTGACAGTTTAGTCTGTCACAATTCGCTATACAAAATTCACAGGAACAGTCAGGCAGGAGGTGTGAGTAACCCTTGCAGTCCCTTGCAGAATTTTCCACAGATTGTCTTCTTTGCTTATCTTGTTTTTCAGTAAGCAACCACTAAAGGTACAGTTGAGGAATCTCAGAAACTCCTGCCTCCTCTCAGAGTCACTTCACGTAGCTCTCCGTCAGCTGGTCATCTTAACCTTCTTCTTATTGCTTCTATAAAAATCATTTCCACATTGCTGAGGGATTTTCTCTCAGAGTGCCATGTGGTCCAAGCCCTACATCGGGAAGAAAGTTACATCTGACTATAGACCATTTGACCTCCTCCATGTAAAAACCCTGGTTAGCTAAGAGAATAAGGCCACACAAATATCTGACTCCCCTAGTTCTTGTCTGGAAGACCTTTTTGTTCACCCTCTTATTGCTTGTTGGTTGAACATAATTGCAAGCATGTAATAATATGTCTTCCTGGGCCTGAAAACACTAGATATATTTATAAAGAATTAAAAGCTGATGAATTCTTTTAACTCAGTTAAAAAATGATTATGAAGTAATATCATAAATAGAATCTAGACATCATAAATTAAGGAAAACATCTCCACTTCCATCAATTTATCTGTAAATATGCTGTTGAAACTACAAAAACCAAGAGCAAGAAGATGAATTCTTTTAACTTAGTTAAAAAATTATTATGATGTAATATAATAAATAGAATCTAGACATCATAAATTATGGAAAACATCTCCACTTCCGTAAATCCAACTGTAAATATGCCATTGAAACTACAAAGGCCAAGAGCAAATGTAAAAATTTACTTTTTATTACTTTGTAAGCTAGAATTTTTTACTTTTGCTGGGAGATTAAGATGTCTTTTCACATTTTTAAGACTTTTAAAAAATATGAATACAATTGTAAATAATAACTGAAATTAGTGTCTTTAACAATGACATATAGGTACCATTATTCTAAAGGGACTTTGCTCAAGTTTCACAGAGATATTTTAATAACTCTTGGTTATGCTTAATTTCTTTTTATCAAGTTCTTCTTCTGCAGACACACATTATGTCCAGGACTAATTTTGGAAACATATATAGATAACTGCAGAGAAATTCACATCATTAAGGCTTAGTTATGGCATCACAAGTCACACTCCTTCTCTGAACATCTGAGAGCAGGGCAGGATCCCTGATTTTGTAACAAGCTGATTATTACAATTAGTAGCAACTTTTAGACACTCACACAGTGTCTGAAAATCTGAAGTAACTTCACTGATACTAATTCAGAACAAATATTGACTTCCATATGTAAATCCCAGAGTAACAGTTCCTGGCAAAAGGTCGACCATGAAGTAAGAGTGCAGTGCCCACGATGCCACAAGAACTTATAACCAAAGTGCAGCCAAAAATGAAAGATGATGGTGACAAGAAGATATATGCAGGCTAGGTAGCAGACACAGCAGTCCAGCATTATCACCTGACAGTCACTCTTTCTGGACAAATGTATATTAACACTAGGCTAAACCCTAAGATGGCCCTTTCCTCAGTTTTTTTCTGTAGGATTGTATGAGGTATCATAATCACCCTCATGGAGGACAGAAATGGGGAAAAGCACAAATGCCTCTGAGATATGCCCTTTCTTGTTCCTACAAGATTGTGCCATTATACATAAAAACCAAGTTTTTTGTCTTCAAAGGAGTCACTTTACATTTTTACCATCTGAGTCTTGCCTTTAACCTTCTGCATCAGAGAGCAAATCCATTATACCTCTTAAGGTTTCTATTATGGAAACTAACTCCCTTTACATGTTAGAAATACTTTTTTTCTGATAATGATATGTATTTGTCTGTATCCTAGAATTTCAATACCTTACTTAGGGGATGTGGAAACATATTTTAAAGCCTTTCTTTTCAGTTCCGCTGTTGCTCATATGTGTTATTTACATTTACATGTGTCCTGAACAGCCCATCCACATTTCCATTATTTCTTTCCAGCTGGTACTTTATTTCAACTTCTTTAAAGTCAGACTGTGGCAGACTTTCCATCCATCATTGTCTAAGAGCTCTTAATTTGGCTACAGAGAGTGTGAAAGCAGGGTAGAATGCTGTGCTAAGTCACAAATATAGGATCAGACAAGCCTTTGCTAAGTCTCTCAGTAATTATTAGAGCTCTTTGAAACCTGCTGGCTTCAGTTTGAATGAGTTCGGGTGAAAATTACTGAGGCTCAGTTTGTACATTTTCAAGACCTCTAGCTTTCACATCGCATTCTGAATTAACATGAAACCAAACATTCGGCTGAGATGCTTTGAATGTCTGAAAGAGTTTCCATACTGTTGCACAATACTCTCTCATATCTCTCAGCCTCAGAACCGATAAAAGCTATTGATGGAAGCAGCAGCACAAATTGAGAAAATGCTGTGATTCTCAAAACCTGAAAGGGCAGCAACAGGGAAGCCACCTGGACACGAAGAGCTACCATACCTAAACAGGACCACAGGAAGCATCGTACCCATCCTGTACCCAAGTGGTACTGGAGGTTCAGCCACACAGCAATGCTGTCCTGAAGACTTTAATAAAGCATATTGCAAAAGGCTATCCACTTCTGAGTAGATGTTTCCTTGTGTAAACTTGCAAACACCCACTGAGAGACTTATTGTGATCCTTTGTATCACGAAGTGAAAGACAGGGTTTTTTGAGCATGAAGGGCACAGGATAAAGAAACCCAGTTCTGACTTGAATGCCTGAAGTCTGCTGTAATTGAAACCTGTCCTATTCCTCCCCCAGATGCTGACTACTTATGCTACTTGCTGCAAATGCCTATGGTGTTGCAAAGCCAAAGACAGTTTCCCAGATGGGCGAGAGTCATGCTAACTTAAGGAATATTTCTCTGATTTTTTTTTTTCCTTTGTGGTGTAGCTGTTACACCATTAATTTTATTTTGCCTCGAAGAAAATACAACATTTTTCATGGACCATTTAAAAATATGATGGTACTACATCAAACACACTGCTGGATAAACATTGACTTCTTAATTCAGAACACTTGAACAGTGACACTTTTTCTCATCATGTGACAGACATGAAGTCCAGTTCTTGAAAGTTTTCAGCAGGTACGTTTGCATGGATGGATAAAAACAGAGCCAGCTTCAATCTGCCCTTCTTAGCCTGGCCAGACAAAAGTCAAATTTAATCTAGAATAGAGGCATTAGGACAGAGCAGTATAAGCCATATGCCTCATCGTTCAGCAGAGTATATTAGCTCAGGTGCAGCGACTCATGAAAAGCATGTGTAGGTCATACGAAATTCAGTGGACAGATTCAGGTAATTATCTTCAATTAAAATATCAAAAGGTTTAGCCCTCATTTAAATGTTCTGTTCTCTATAATTTTTACAGATTCTCTCCTTTCTTCAAGAATTTTTTTTTTTTCTTATTGAGTTTCATTTTGCCATCAACATGACCTGGCAACAGACAACAGAATAGCAAGAACTGGCACTGAATTATATTGCTAAACATCTTCACTGAGGGAGTAGAAAATGGGTGTCAAATACTCACACCAACACAAATAGCTATTGAGATCAATACTAAATTTCAGACTGTCTTATTTGTACTCATCTGACTTTTTTTAAAAGCACTATAAATGATGTTGAAGACGTCTGGTTTTATGGGAACATCATAATATGAGCTAAGCCTCAGTGGCAACATTTCATAATTCTGATCTCCAGATGCTTTTCTGACATTTTCTGGAAGTTTTTCCAGGTGACTACAAATGGTACATAGTTGAATTAAAAAACATCACTAGAGGTATTACAATTCCCTTTCTTAGCTCCTTCACTCTTTGTCTGTTTACTCTATACCTGATGTTTCAAGCCATGTAGTGGACTTAATAATATGCGAAGGAATTCTAAACTTACTACTCAGTATTACCGAAATTTGAAAAGACTTTTGCTTCTACCCTTTCCTAAAATGCTTATGTAATTTTCTTTTTGCTTTCTATTGAAGAATATTGGTATCCATGAGCTAGAACTTTTTCTTTTCAATGCTCTGTCTGATATTGTAGTTTGTAGCACTTTTATTTCCTGAAACAGAAACAGGCTTCTCACTCTATTTTCTTAGGATCCAGGGTGTAACGAACTAAAGCTCTAGTTATGCTCATAGTAGTGATAAAACTCCATATGATCATGAACAAAACCAACCAATTATTTTCAATCTTATTAATAGTTGTCTCTCATAGTTGTTACTCCATTCTCCTGCCACAGAAAGCATTTCTATTTTTATTTTCTACACATACCTTTCTCTTCCTTTTAAACAGAGCACTGAGCTTTATAATGGCCTCTCGCTCATCAGCTTCATAGACACCATTCCACATCATACATCTGATTCTGACTCAAGTGGCTATGACTTCACCCCATCTGAAGTGGTCCTAACACTGTATTTCTCCTCCGGTAACACTCCTATTACAGCCTGGATAATCACTTTGGTTCAAGTAGAGAAATGACATACCAGCATAAAGAATTCTCATTAGGTATGGACAAACTGTGACATATTCCGAACCAATCAAATACAATGAACCTGCAAAATCACAACTGGATTTTCCCCTACTTCTCTGTAACATTTGTATTTTGTCTATCTAACTTTTGTTACTGTAATTTCTTGTTACAAGTTAGTGTATATTTGAGTATACTTGATAACTGGAAACAACTTTCTGAGGTTCATGCATGAAAGGACAAGGATTTAACTCATACACAAATGTGAATACAAATCACATTACACTGGTTAACTGTTAAGTTTGCTTCAGTAATCCCAGCATACAGAGGATCAAAAAGGCTGACACAATGATATTTACAAGAATTTATAACAAGCTTGCATTTGGTACAGTTTACCTCAGTGTGTACAAGGTCAAAGCAAATTATTAGAATGTGATATTATCCTAAAATTCAGTATTCATAATATGACAACTTAGTACCCATGCTATCTTTATTCCAGTCAAAAAATTAGCCTGTAGAACATGTGTACAATCTCATTTCCTATTTCTAAAGATTATTTCTCTGCCTTCTTTGATCACTCATTAATATAAAAAACTATTGGTTTTTTGTTTTTCTCATACTCCACTTTATTCTGATTCAAGTGCATTGATTCTTCTTTAAACAATCACTTAAGTTATATTGCATTGAAGCATATGGCTTCTGAATATACAGCCAGCCATAACCAGTCAACTTTCTTTCAGTCAATTTTTTGGTTCCATGTTATATACCAAAAGAAACTAAAATTAAAAAGACAAAAGTAAGATTCATTGTAATTGCCTCACACTCTTCTCCACTCTTTACCGCCTTAAAAAGCTGGCTGGTACTATGCATTCACATAGTTCCCAAGTAAACATTTACAGTCTAAATAGATGAAGAAAATGAGAAAATTGTCTCCACTTTGTTCCTGACAAAGGCACAAATACAAAACCTAGCCAAGGTTCTTCAGAATGTCACTGGCAGGGCCAAGAATAGAACCCCAATTTTCTAAATATCTATTTTGTACCTTATTCAGAAAATTATCCAGAAATAAGTATTATTATAACTGCCTAGTATATGTTCTGGCAAACCTAACTCTGCCAGGCAAAAGAACTTTTTTGGCATGCTTCAGTTTTAATGTGATTTTCTGAGTAAAAAAATCTGATTGATACATCTGTATTGACAAAGCCTTCTGAGAAACTGTATGGAACTCATCCATCTGACGTGATTATTCAGGTTTTGTCCTTTAAAATTTGAGATCAGCAGGTCATCCCATTAGAAAAAGTTGATCAGAACAAAAACAAATAGAACTATTTTTTGCAAAGAAAAGTGGTGGATTTTGTACAAGGAAAATGTCAGATATCAGCCACTGAACATAAGATGATCAAACACAACATGGTACACTGCTTGGTTCATATGTTCAGCTGTGCTCACTCTGAACTGCATGCAGAAATCTATACAAAGCAATCTGGCAACTAATTTTATAATAGTTAAATTGTCATTCTTGCACAAGAATGGCCATTTCTACCACCTATGTTAAAAAATTCTGCAACAGGATGTCTGTCTGGAAGGAATCATGGGTAGTAGGAAGCATGACATTTAGGAGCTTTGCTTGGCTGCTTTCAGAGAGTTTTGTATGATGCAATAGTTGATGAGAAGATATATTTTCCATGAAGCTTAGAAATAATTCATAAGCATCCTTTTTTCATGTAACTGAATTCTGAAATAACACACAGATTTTAACAGATGACCATAAGAATATGTTAAAATGCAGCTTAAGTTACATGACTCACCGTTCTGTTTTTTCCCCTGTTACTTTCTTGTCCTTTATCTGCAGTTAACAGAACTTTTTGACTGTCTTGACTCAGGTAACCTAGCTGAAAATGCCATGTTTTGAATCCTAAAGACAAAACCCAAGAGCTCCTGTGCTGAGAATATAGGCAGAACCAAGTCTGTATGTCTTCTCAACCTGGCGTGGCTCTTTCATCATGCATGTAACCGGGCGAGTAATATACCTCTCTGTGTCTATAGGCAGCCATCTTGGAATGATGCAATCTTGCCTTAGACCTGAGACCTTCCTCATGAAGAAAAATGATCCCAACTCACCACTTACACTAAGCCAGTTACATTCACTGTCTCCATACAGTAGTATAAAGCTCCATTTATCTGATCACATATGGGTTAGCTCTTAGGTATATTTTTGTCAGATGGGGCTTACTTACTTTAAACACAGCCTGCACCAGCAGCAGCTTGTATCCTAAGTTTCTCTCCCTCGCTGTTGTCTTTCTCTCTTCCTGCCCCTGAATATCAATGTTGCCAACAAGTTATTGACATCAACTACTAAATGGTTTTAAAATGCTACCAACTACAGACACATTAAGCCACACATAAACAGTGTAAAAGTAGTGAACCCAGCATATAGTTTGACAAATACTTATATATTTGCACATCTGTTTCTGGGTGTGTGCATCTACATAGGTATAAACATCCACACAAATAAATGTAAATGTATGTTTAGATGCATACACACAATCATATACAGGCACAAGTTAACACAAATGACAAGTCAAGGCTACATTATTTTAACTCAAAGTTACTGCTTTCTCTACTAGAAGGCACAGAAATGTTTACATTGATCACAAAGGGCCATGACCTACAGTCATCATCCGGCTTTCAATAATAGTTTAAGTTGTACCGAGCTTGACAAGGCAGCTAAACACAGTAGTGAGGATCTACATTCAGAGTCATGCACATGCTAGCTCTGTGACCGCCGGTTAGCTGAGGATTATTAATCACAATAAGGAGAACTAATGGGTACGTGGAGAGGGGCTGCTTGTGTCTCGCTGGGTGGAATCATGACAGAGCTGTCAGGAGATCTGTAGTATAAGAACGAGTGTAGAGTTGTTTCAGGCAAATAGTTCATATCACTGCTTTAAACTGTTCATGAAAGTCACTGCACATAACAGAGAATGAAGTGCTTAAGCAGTGGCACCAGAAACTTCAGGGATTTGCTTAAAATTCAGCGTGCATATTCCTAACAATCCAGTACATGTCTTTAAAATTTCAATGCACATCTGTGAGTGAATGCATGTTTTTTAAAGCTCTGCTTCACATTGTCCTAAGGTTCTCCACAAATGGTATTAATGTTAATGAGATCTCTATAGTCCTACAAAAGAGGTCATTGAGCATTACGCTTCATGCAGCCATATCATTGGGTTTCAGGTTGTGCAGTGGTAAGCCCTGAGAGATTGCCATTGTAGAAAGAGAATTGACTGAAACACAAAAGATCTGGAATTTGGTTTAAATCAAATTTCAAACAGTTCAGATTTTTATCCAACACTCTCACAAGTTAATTTTCTAGGACAATTTTTAATCCTTCCCCACTTTGAGGTGATTCAGTTCTCCAGATCTCTGAATCTGCTGTAGTCCAGGGCATCTCTCATTTCTCCATACTATGGAGCTCATTTCACTGGGTGCTAGTAATGAAAAACAGCTCAAGACAGATAGTCTTTTCTGAAAACAGGAGTTCAAAAAAAATGAGGAGTGTCCCCAGATGTTTCTAAAATCAAGGCCTGGATGTAAGCAAAACAATAGGGGCCATTTCCTTGGTGTGGACAAAGTCAGTTATGTACGGAAGTACTGAAAACAGTTGCCGTTAACATTGTGTTAATATAGCTAAGTGGGGGAAAAAAAGGCAAAAAGCAAAAAAAAAAGGTTTATTCTCTTTTTTAGTAGTCAGCCTGAAACGTGTACTACCTAAGAGCAGACTAAAAGACACCTCAGTAAAGACATCCACTGGGAATTATCACAGCGTCAGACAAGATGCATTATGGGAGAAGGCAATGGGAAATGGGAAAAAGAGTCAAGGCTTCCTTTACAAGCATACTAGTTAGAATGGTGAAAGTAAACTGTAAGATGAAAATATTCTGCACATTCAAATTCTAAACTAGAACTGGGGGTGTGGGAGGAAGATATGAATATGGTTTGTCTAACAGCAACAGTAAATAATGTCGTATGTCCTCCTTATGCTGCCAGGAACACCTCCTGGCACAACTTTCTGCATTTCAGAAATGTCTACTGGTTAGTTTAGCAGACCAAAATGAAGGGTTCACCTAAGCACCAAGTTCCTGAGTTGCCACATTTTATTTTGCTTGTATAAAAAGATGACTTTTCAGGACCTGGCCTCACTTATAGAGAGTAACTCATTTTTTTCCTTACCTTTCTTTTCTTTCACTATGAATTCTTTTTTTTTTCCTCTCGGTCTTTTGTAAACAAGCTGTACACTGCCTTTAGCAGCTGCCATTAGCAGTGCAATACATTCAGAGATTTATTATGAAGATACATAGTGCAGTTCTTAAAATTGTTTTGCTTTTGAGTATACACGAGCTGTTTTGTGTTCCTGCCTGTTATTTTCCCGAAGTCCTTCCCGCTCCCATTGCCTGCCCAGCAATCGGTACGTCTTGGCAGCACAGTAAAAAAAGAAAAGCTACGATAACGCCTGAGCAGCTGAAGCCCTCACATGAATAAAGCACTTAAGACGAAGACTGTATAATTAAGTGAAGACTTGCACTCAAGCCTTCCCTTGCAGCGAGACGGTTATTAAGAGGAGGGAAACCCGCGATCATTACCCAGCAAAGAGTACGATGACTGGCTGCTCGGTGTCAGGCCTCCGGTGGCCGGCTTTGTCACCGGCGCGGAAAGGAGAGTTCACTTTCTGTCAAAACTGGCTTTGCCAAATGTTATCATTTTAAATGCCGTGAAAGAGAGGGAGCTGGGCCTAGGGGTATACACAGCCCCATATGCTGGTGACAGTGATACAAGTGTAATTCTAGACTATTAGAGTGACACATAAGATCATTTCTGCCCCAGAACATGAGACAGCTGAGGGGATTATGCAGGACAGGCTGTCACGCAATAAAATTTTCAGAAATCTGTTAACCCCAGCTCAGACCCAGTGAATATTTTATTGCTTAACACTGAGAAAAAGTATATTTATTAACTATAGAAAGATATAGCCAAGAGGCTGGGCAGATGAAAGGTTACAGGAAAACGAACTCGCTTGATATCCTACCATAAAAAGTAGCGGCGTGATCGTGGAGCTAAGGAGAAGGAAAAATAGCCTCACTGATCCGTATTTGCATCCGAGATAGAAATCACAGATAAAAGATACGACAGTGAAATTAAAAAGAAGAATTCTATATGCTCCTGCAGTATACAGTGGTCGCTACAGCACATGCAGAATATCATATGCAAACCTGATGTTCAAAATTTCTCGAAGCCGATTAGGCTCAGGGACACCTAGGCAAGATAACATTCCAAATGAAATGTGCATAAATTGGGGGCTTAAAGCATATTGCTTTCTGTTAGCTCAACTATATTCTTCCAGAAGAAAACACTGACTTTTTTCCAGAAATCTAGTAATATTTTGTTATACTGAAATAACAGCATTTACTGTCTTGCAAGGAGTGCGTATTAGCCAAACCCTGATTAAAATTCATAGAAAGCAACACAAAGAATGCACAAGGAGCCTGACTATCAGCTTATTATTCAACCACTATATAATGTTTGCATTATCCCTCCTCTAGCTATACAAAGGTATAAACATACATGCGCACAATCAAATCTACTATTTAAAGCTCTTTGTTTGATATGTAAGTACTTTTCACTGAAACTGGAGTCATGTTCATAACCTGAAGTTTCCGTTAACCTTTAAATGTTCCTTGCTAGAAGGTAAGTAGCAAAAGCAATTGTTAAGGAACTTTTTTTCTCATTAAGAGAATAAAATATATAGTAAATGATGATTATGATGAAGTATTAGTGTGTCAACTGGTTCCTCCTGAATGCAAACGTAAGACTGGGCTTCGATATAAGATTTCAGAAATCATTTAAGAAAAACCATTGCTACATGTATTATTAATATTCGTATTAAAAACATTCCAAAGTTAGTCTATACAGTTTAATGTAAGTGTCTATGATTACAAGAGACAGCATTCACCCAACAATGTCACAAAGGTCAGTAGAAAAAAAATAACATGATATGCTTTTTGAAAACTCCCAGCATCTGAATACTGTGTCCAGGGTGTAAGAGGAGCCCATGGGGGTGCACTTGGAGAACAAAAGCAACCCTTCTGCTAATTGACTGAAAAATTAGCCAGGTCCCCCTGTGGGAAGCACACAAGACAGCAGCAGATGGAGACAGCTCGGACACTGTGGCAAAAAAAGCTCCTCAAAACCTGCTGTGAATCTGCCTGCAATTATGGGTCACAACACTTTTCTTGTTTAACAGAACACAAGCAAGACAAACAGAAGACGTGAAAGCTGGAAAGGTCATAAACTGACTGTAAATCTATTATTTTAGACAAGAAGCACCTGAAGTTCCTTAAAGTGTTCTCAGTTATGTGTTATTTAATGGGGTAAGTTAAATAGCTCCTTGCCAGCAGTGCTGTGAAAGGCTGTTTTGTGTTTGTTTATTCTCTGACTTACTCTCTTTCCCGTGGTTTTGTTTCTTTATAACATAACATTTTCCATCCCCAGAATTATGGTTAGTATACTGGTGATTCTGGCTCAATAGGTGGATAGATGATTGAAAGATAGACCGCCAATCCAACGCTAAAGAGGGCCTTTTGTCAGTTTGTGGGAAACAGATGTATAAATGTTTACTTTTGATACCTGAGCGCTTTGTCACTGTCATTTCAATCTTACCTTCATCATAATTTCTTTTAATTCTAAAATTCTCTAATTATCATTTCTGTGATTCAACTCTAGATACAAAAAAATCACAAATATAAAAATGACGAGTCCACTTTACCACTCTCACATATAAAACCAATGAAATTATTATTTTGATCTGAATTAATGAAACTTTTATTTTTACTAGAAATACAAAAAACTCTTTCTGAAGTAGTTGAAATGGGTTATATTTATTTATTTGGTTTCATTCAAAGATATTTTATTTTCTTGGTGCATTCTGAAGATCGAGTCCTCTACCTGTTTCTTATTTCATAAAGAGTATCATCGTTATGCTCCAAAAAGACAAAATTATGGATGAGAGAGGATTGTAGGGGATTAACCATTCATAAAATCTAAACAGAAAGACATTCATAGTCAGTCATTATGAATAATTGATGCAAAATAAATACAATAATGAACATGATAATGAATAAGCCAGTGTAAACATCTGGCTTAAAGTGCATAAGTAAAATACTTCATTTTATTTCACATTATTTTCCTTATATGATGCTGTCATCCAAATTAATATGCAGTTTCATTACCAATCTCTATTCTTTTCAATCTCATCACCTGCCATGACAGACTTGGGATAACATCCAGGCCCTATTGAAATTAATGGATACAGTCCATATAAGTGAATTCTTATGTCTCAGGAGAGGTTCGTTCCAGGTGTTACTGCTTCGCCCATGTATAGGCCCCCACTCCTTTATGTCAGCCTCGAGGATCAAACCCTGAGGACCTGATGCTGTAGTTGCACAAGGGTAGTTCCACTCTACTCAGAAGTCATTCCTGCTGGTTACTTGTGTGGATAAACACAGGAACACACAAAAATACAGGGCAAGAACTTCACAGGGCTTAGCAAATGAGCTTTTATCTGCAAGTAGTTTCCCTTCCTGGTTTTACACATGGGTTAACTCTCTAGGGCATTGTAACATATATTGCTTTATCAACAACAAGTACATAATAACAGTTATTTTCCATTTCCTAGGCTTTTTGGATCACCTCTTCAAAAGCACAGTACTCCTATTTACACTTTTTGCTTGAGCTTTTCATTCTCCACTGCTGAAATCGATGGCCTCGTTCCAGGGAACCCAAGTGCGTGGCACTGACATTGGCAAGCATGGAGCAGTGGAATCATTCTGACCAATGAGTCATTCATTTGCTTGTACTAAAATGATTTTTTTCTCTTTTCGGCATATCTCATGCGCAGGTGGTTTATTTTGTACTTATTAGATAGCAAAATTTTTTAACCAGTTGCCTACAAATCCCAAAAAGAGGAAAAGTACATGCTCACTGGTCTATGTTCTGTACCTGAGTAGATGCTGAATAGATTTATTTTTTTCCCCACAAATTTTGAAAAGATAACAATACTTGATAAGATAACAATATTTCATATTTCATATTGTTATCTTGATAAGGTTGTTATATTGATAAGATAACAATATGAAAATGCTACACTGATAATGCTAGAAAAATAGTGTTCTTTATTAAGGTGGAAAATCAGAAGAGCTTGTGAGGTAATTAGTTTGAGAGGTCTCTCCAGTCCTCACTTTCTGTAATGCAAAGCTTTTCCAGTTTATAGATATTATGCCAAAAACTTCATGGGTATTTTTTTAAACATCGGTAGAGTGGAAACTGTATTACATACTTAATCTCATACAGTCTGTCTCTATGAGGGAAGAGACACTGCAACTTTCTTATTTTTATTCTTTTGTGGGCACCAGAAACTATAACAAGTCCTGGAAGAAAACATGAACCCACATCACTAGATCCCATTTGGAAGAAAATATTTTCACTGTGAAAGTAGCTCAATGTACTCTTTTTCCTACCGCATACCAACCCAAAGTGGCTTTTAAACTCTTGAGATTAAAGCAGTAATTTGGTACTAACTCTGTGTCAGCTCTGATTCAGGCTTCTGGTGGCAAGTATCTTACTCGTTTATTACATTAAATTCTCCATCTATAAAATGGGGACAAGACATACTGCTGGTTATGAGGGTTACAAGCATAAAAAGCAGTGTTTTGTACCATGTTGAATTGCTATATCTTCTATGATCACCAGAAAAAAACCCCTGCAAGTGATACTTGGTCCTTTTACCCATAAAATACGTAACATAATGCTCAGTACAAGCATTGGTAGCTTTCTCTTTGGTGTAGTTATGATGCTCAAGGGACACTAAGTACTGTGCAGGTGCTGAGGAGTAAGATTGTGTCCTATCCGTTGACTGATAGTTATCTGATGGCACTGGATATAAAAGACAGGAAAACTGCAAATGTGCAGTTATACATCTCTAAGCCATGTGTTACTCATGGAAATCTCAGATTGCAAATCCATAGTAATTCAAATTTTGAATTTGGGGTTTTTTTCCCCCTGGAAATTTCACTCTGTACATATAATAAGATAATATTCACCTATCCATGGGATTAAATAGGGATTTTACTTGTAGTATTCATAGATAGCAAGATTAATACAGAAGTGGTTTGCTTGATTTTTGATGTTACTAAAATGCACAGTGTTTTCCTATTACACATCTAATCTAAACTGGTGGTAATCTAGTTTATACTCCAAAATTCAACTTTTCTTCTTTGTGTTAAAGTGTGCTAGTGTGCTAATTCAGGGACACTGAGGCTTTCAGTGAAATTCCTGATAAATACCACCAGATTGCTCTTCAGTGTTAGAGTGCAAAAGACAAAAGAGGAGAAATTGTTGAATCCACAACAAAAGCAAACCCACAACCTGCAAGTAAAACTTCTGAATACAGTGCCACAGGTCTTCAATAAGAGTTTTGGGGAAGACGAAAAGGGGCCGGCGGGGAGGGGGGAGGAGGGGGGGAAGGCTATTTCAGCTCTTCTCTTGTGAATGGGAAGTGGCATTGCTATGTACAGAGCAAGTGATGAGGTTGTGAAATGAATATGGAATCACTCTCCAGTGTGCTAACTACAGGCTTTTCTTTCTAAACAAGAACATTTCCCTTTTGTTTTTCCATCTATAAAGGATGTGTACTGGCTAAGTGGAATCAGTGAGGCAAGTTGTAAGTGAGAAAACACATGAAAGAGAAGTGATGATCAGTGAACAAAAAGCAAAGCAAACCAAAAAGAATTAGTGCAGTG
Organism: Burhinus oedicnemus; assembly: GCA_008921705.1. Lineage (NCBI taxonomy): Eukaryota > Metazoa > Chordata > Aves > Charadriiformes > Burhinidae > Burhinus > Burhinus oedicnemus. The sequence goes on from VFFE01009111.1 coordinate 3,296,912, forward strand.
CAATGTCTGCACTGCCATGAAGGGCAGTCATTGCTATGTTGTGCTGCATTATGCAGCCATTGCTGCATTATGTCAAGAAAAAAACAGCAGTACTGGGTAGTCAAATCATCAGTACATCAAACCATGTCACGCAGTTGCTGTGATTCTGTCATTTTCATGCTACTCTGCATAACTACAGCTGTCCCAGGCTTTACCATCCAAGCTCTGCAGTAGAAGCAGTAGCTTGCCATGTTCTCAACGGAGTCACTCTTGTCTTATGTGGTGAATATAACTTCTGTTCTTGTGGTACGCCACACCATCCAACCAGTAATGTGCTACCAGTTAGGGTACGCTGTGCTTTACAACTGCTGGTGCAGGCTCCACTTTGCTACATGGTTTGTCATGCAAAGTCTGCTGCACTTTGCCATGGAAGGTATCTGGACCGTCACATTGTGTCGTTCCTCCCACACTTTGTTGTGAAGTCTATGCTTGCTGGGCTGCACAGGTAATGGGACATTATGGCTATACTATTTGCTGTACATTACACGCACAGGCATGCAAACTAAATCATCCCCCAAGAACGACAAGGACATGAAATGGCGTGAATGAAATAAGTCATATTCTTTTATCCAGAAGATGTCTTACCCCACAAATAAGTAGCACGACGTATCAAGAAAAATGGTTTGGAAGAGATAGCTGTCTAGACAATCTTTTAACTTTAATGTCCTCTTGTTTTTTCAGGCTCAAGCAACCTTACTTAAACACAATTACAAAACAAGTTCTGAAAATTGGTATTTTGAGATTGTAAAAGTTTCATTACGACTGCAAAATATTTTACAAATACTGCTTTCTGTTATTCTGACTCCAGTTACCAGTTCTTTATCAGAACTTTTTATTCTGATACTTTGATTCTCTTAAAATATAAAAAGTTTTATGTCTTCTCTAAAACCTTCTGATATATTAGTTTAGTCTTACCTTTTCCCAGACTTACCAAGAACAGAGAAAAATCAATTAGGATCTTCTGTGGAAGACTAATGGTTGATACCGGCACAGGCAGAAAGAATGAAATCATGCTGAAGACAGTATTTATGATGCAGAGTGTTTTAGCCTTTGCTCAGGGGTTTTGTCTCCAATGTGCCCACTGAGTGCTTTTAGGCTTCTAGTCGAAGAGAAGTATTCAACCTCGATGAAAAAACAAGCCTACCATCAAAACAGCAAGAAGCTTATGAATTAACATTCTCAAGACTTTCAAGGACTGTTCTTTGAGATGAAAGATGTGTCAGAGGTGGAAAACTCCTGTCCAGTTCTGAGGATCTATAAAGTCTGTGTGAATCAGGAGGGATGACACTGCTACGCAGCCTTCTGGGAAGGATGTCAGTCTCTCCTCTTCTCTTACCATTTCCCTTCCTCAGCAGCTTCTTGGCTTCATGACCCTGTCACCAGGTTCTGAATGTGGTATTACAGCGTTCCCTGTTTTGCCAATCGGTTTCCATCACACAGCACAGACTGCTTAGAAGAGGTAGTCTGATTCAGTGGCACGCCAAAACCCTGGTGTTAATTGTTCACTCTCCACTAACTCAGTGAATGTCTCCCAAGGCTTGTGTGAAAGATAAATTAAATTCATAGCAGGTCTTGTTTGATATCCATTCTGAAAGCATGCTCAGACTTTCTGGACTGCTACCTGTTAAAATGACCACCCTAGGAATAAATAAAATATATTTTAACTTTTTTTATGAAAGACATTTCTCCAGACTGCCTCTCTTCTCTGATTCTTAAAAAAACTTAAACAAACAAACAAACAAACAAAAAACCCAAACAAAACCCCCCACAAACTATGAATTAATAACTGACATGTGAAGACAAATTATTTGCAATTGGATTGATTTATGACATAAAGATTTAAGTGTGTCTCCAGGGCAACTACTCTTTGCCTGTGGATCCTTACTATGGTTCCGTAAGGGCAACATCACAGAGTCTTTTTAGAAGCCTTATTTTCGTAGTATTAACAGCAGTTCAGTGCTTAAATACACCCCATTTGCTGCTTCTGAAAAAACACAGCCATACCATTAATCTTCACAACAGAGCTCTGTAATATGTTTTGATACACAATACTGTAGGAGTCAGTCATTGGGTCCCAAAAAAATGGGCAATCCAGAGAATTTTGTTGTGCTCATGACAGAGATTAGAGGATAATCCATGAACTAAAGAAAAAGTCTTGTGTTCTAAATTAACACAAAAGCCAAAGGGGAAAAAATAAACAAAAAACCCCAAACTGTGAAAACATCATTGAAACCAAAATTTAAAATACCAGTTAGTGCAATGACATCATAATTCATAACTCTTCTCAAAGCTGGACAACATTTTTAAAGATTTTGGATCAAGATATTTGGATAAAGTGAAAGTTGGCTTGCAGATTCTAGTAGGGCACACTTTATTCAACAAGTCTTAGTAACTGCTAACGTAAATATGAGAGAAACAATGTATGTGTGTATGTATGCATATGCTTGTCAGTATTTTGGTCTCTAGTCACAACCAAAATCAGACATTTAGAGGTCTGCCCATTTCTAATCCACAAAATAATGGAAATATGTACCTAAGACTGTCATCCTTATCTCTTTCCATTGCACTTATTGTAGCACATACGGCATGTAACATCAATCTCAAACTCCTGTAATGTCAAAATACAAGAGCATGATCTAAGCCTGAAGTGAAAGCCTTAGCTGATGCTCTTACTTTGGATTATTTTCCTTACTTTAAACCCTATGGATTTAGTGCCTAGGTTTGGGGACTTTTTTTTTTTTGCATCCTCATGTCCACTTTATAAGTAAATATCCATACTGTTATTGTAATATTAAACAAATAAATAAAATGCACAAAAGCCAAAGTTATTAAAACAACTTCAGTATAACTACATTAGGTATTTGTGGTACAGTCTAACCTTGCGTTTCTGACTCTCTAGTAGCTTCCCTCACCTGGGCTAGGTTACATATTGGCCATGTACTGATTCACAGGAAGAAAAAAAAAAACATATTTTGATGTTCTGAACATTCTAATCTTCTGGGAACTAACTTATCTGAAAGAAAACTACCATTTGGGGACACCTTTAAGAATTCAAAATTCAGGTTATTTCACCAGGCTACAGCACTGTAAAGTTAGCATAAGTTCAACCTTTCTCTCAGAATCAGTCCTGCCACTCATAAGAATTGCCCAGGTTCTGGAGCTCACTGGGGGCAGAAAAATCATGCCTAGGGTCTTAACACTTGTCTCAGCTCAATAACTTAGGCTGTGATCACAGAGTAGAAGCAATTCCAAGAATATCATACTTGGCATATTACCAGTCCACTTTAACAGAAGACCGTTCTGAAAACTTACTGACCGTTACTGGAGGAGTTCTGCATGATCTTTGAAGGAACCATTAGCGTATTTCCTATGCCCAAGCTTAGGTGTTCCTAAGCATAGTACTAATAATACTACCAGCAAGTCAGGAATGTGGATGAAATGGTTTAATTTGAGGGAAAAAAAAATCAGTAAAATTTTGTGTTACCAATAGTATTCTGATCTACTGATCCATCAAGAAGCACAAAAAAGCTGAGGAGAAGAAGAGGAAGAACCTACTATGCTTGTCTCCTCCAGGAGTTTTCAGAGGTGAGGACAGCAAAAAAAAAAAATCTTTCAGTGGAGAATTGCCCTCAAATAGGAGCATATCTAGCAGGGTTCTACAGTAGTAGTTCCAGTGCTGGTCAGCATTTTCACAGATAATCTTGAAGCAAATGTGACAACCTACCAATATTCTTGGGCTAACACACAGACTTTAGTTCCATGAGAACAATGACATGCGCAGGACAGTCTGCAGGAGCAGCTCGTGGTAAATTGAGTCTCTTCAAATAAAACACATTTTTATACAGTCAAATCTGTAGAGATACATCCAAAAGCAAGTAATGTACCGACTGGGGGTACAGACTGGCAAATTGTGTCCTGGAAAGGATCTAGGAGACAACAATTAACCAAACAAACCTGAGTCGCCAGTACCAGATTCACAGACAGGGCCAGCTAGGGTGACTCCAGGTTGCAAATACCAGGGACTACGGAGCAAAAGTAGAGGTGACTTGTTTGTGACTTTTGTTCCTATTATATATCATATATGGAGACATTACAAGCAGATCTACTGTTTCTATCTGTAATGGGACTTGATAGTTGCCCCAGTGACAGAACAATAGGCAATGGGCACAAACTGAAACACAGGGTGTTACCTCTGAACTTATGGAAGAGCTCTTTTTCCTGTGAGGGTGACCAAGCGCTGGCACATGTTGCTCAGAGAGATTGTAGAGTCTCCATCCTTGGGGATATTCAAAACCTGACTGCACATGGTCCTGGGCAACTGACTTTAGGCAGCCCTGCTTGAACTGGAGGGTTGGTCCAGATGACCTCCAGAGGTCCCTTCCAACCTCAACGATGCTGTTATCCCATGACAGATTGTCAAAGAAACAAAAAGAACAAAAAAACAATGGAAGGTTTTTCAGCAAGAGGCTTGGAAATCTCATGCAAAAACTATCTGAGAGGTGCCTTGATTAGAATTTTGTATCTTCATGAAGAAGAAAGGAAATATTTTTAAGGGCTTAGTTGGTACAATAAGAATCAGATGCCAGAAGCTGAAATCAGGCAAATTCCGTAGTTAAGAATATTGTTACGTGAGATTTCTAATTATTGAAGCAGGCCAGGAAGAAAGGTGCTGAAGCATTCCTGAGATCTTTCAACTCAAAAGGAGGTGCATTCCTGCCATTCATGTATTAGGAAAATGTAGATATCAAAGAATGTGCTGAGCACTTAGATAACTTGAAGAAGAGAGGTCTCTCTCCAGGAGTCTAGAGGATCTAAAGCTCCATTCTGTGAACCTGTAGCAACATGGTATCTTTCTGTAGTAGAAGACATAGTTAACTAGATGCTGAAAGGCATGACATGGACATAATGAGCAGAAAAAACAGTCTGATGAAATTGGAACAGAAACTAAAGATCACTCCTTTTTTTTTTTCCTGCTAGTGTATTGTTCTCACCTTATGCATGAGTGAAGGCCAGAAGCCAAGAGGTCCACGGTCTGCCCTTCACGTTCCTTTCCTCCTTTTGACAGGGTTCAGCCCAAGGCTTTCAGAAGGAGGAGTCTGAAGCTAGTCTTCAAAATCCCTTGCTCAGTCATCAAATAAGCACCCTGTTTTGCTACAGTGCAGAGGACAGAACCCCTCCTTCCAAAGTAATACAGACTGTCACAGGGGCATCTTGCATGTGAGACCAGAGTATTACCTTGCTGAAGACGTGGATTAGAAAGTAGTGTTAGGGCAAACTTACTGTAATATCCAAAAGCTAAAGGGAAACACTATTTTTCTTGTCATATTCTTTCTCCTCTGTTGT
>VFFE01009111.1:3307293-3334047 GCA_008921705.1 Burhinus oedicnemus
ACAGTCTGTCAAAAACTTGGCCGAGGTAAGGATTATCTACCTGCTTAAATAACTACACTTGCAGTCCCGAATTCAGTCTTGCCCGCTAGCTTAATATTTTCTATCCACATTTTGACATATGTTAAACCCATCTACTCTCAGCTGGGAAGACAATAAGGAATAACTTCTTAATCTGCTTCCAGGCTGTCTAGGGAAGCTTCCCCATCTGTCTGAACCTTTTTCAGGGGAATTTCAAGCCACTAAGCTTACAGTCTGTGCCCTGATACAGCAAGAAGTGACAACACAGTCATCTGAGAGGCAGTAAACAAAAGTTGAGGACCTGTAACTTCTGAAACTTCTCTCTGCTGAAACTGGGTGCTGCTAATCCAGTTGAGGCAGGGGAGAATCAAACAGGTTTATGTAAACTACCTTCACCGATGCTTTCCTCTCTTCAACCGTAATCAAGAATGCACTAGAAGCTCTCACAGCTACTGCAGCAGAGCCAGGAGATGGGTGTAAAATCCCATATTCTTGGATTACTTCTAAAAGGCATGAAGGTACATGCTTAATCTCCACTTCAGAGTCCTAATCTACTGCCTTCATCCCAAATCAACAGTTTTACTGTCAAATATATCTGAATTCAGGGCACATTAAAATGCAAGCAAGGGCTTAAGACCATTTTAAAATGCCTGTAGAGACATCTTATGAAAACCTCACTGGAAAAACCATTCTCTGTCAAAAAGGCGGCTAGTTTTGTCAGCAAACAAAAGACAAAAATACTCACCACAGTGTAACGATTGGAAACACGACCTCCCAAGACCCCAGCAGTTTCTGTCCCTGCAGACAGTGGCCATGCCTACATCAACAATCAGAGCAGCACAGTTGGAGCAGACTGTGGAGTGAAAGAGTTTCTCCTGACAACCTGACCTTCATACTGCATTCATTTTAGGGAGTTGTTTTGTCTTAGCTTTAGTCTACTCCCAAGGATCCAACAGCTATCAGTGGCAGGAACACAGAGGGGCACTCCTTCCAGTTTAGTTTCATCTTGAAGGAAAACAGTCTTAAAGGAAACACTCTGACAGCATTTCACAGTGTGCACCTCTCCTAATTGTCCACATTTCCTTCAAAATCCACTCATGTTCCAACCTGAAATGCAGATATGTATGTATCCAGTCCCTCGTCTCTATGGTCACAAGTTTCAGATTTGAGAAAAAGAAGGCAAATGTGCCCAAATGCAGGTTGTAAAAAATATGTATCTATCTGTAAATACTTCTACAAATAACAATTTTGTTTATAGAAGCTGTACATGTAGTACTACTCCTTAATCACATTTGTCTACTCATCCATTAAGTATACAAAGAAAATATTATAACATAAATGATCTTTAATCAAAACAATCATTCTCACAAGAGCATATTTTTTTGCTTTTCTGTTTTTTAAAAAAATTTGCTGTAGGTCAATTAGTAAGTAGTAACAATAACACATGCTCAGGTGACAAGCCAGAGATACAACAGCAAAGAGGGAAATTTAAAAAAAACCACCTTTCTTAATCTTAAAGTCTTTCTGAATCTTCCTAAATTTTTGAATCATCACCCACGTATCACTGAATCAGCCTCAGATCTCTCTCCTAAAAGGCCTGGCTGCACTTTCATCTCCTCCCAATCTGACTGTAACTTGATTGCAAGAAATACACAACAGCAGCCAACTTCCAAGATGATCAGACTAAGTTATTATGCAACTTCACATGAAAGAGCTGTGACAAAAGGTAGAAGGGGAAATAGCAGAGCTGAGCTCTGGAGTCTGAAGTTCACCTGTCCCTCTTTTCCTGCCAGCCCCACATTGGTTTTATGCTCACCTTGCATCTTCTAAGAGAAATAAAGTATGAATCCTCCAAGCAATTTCATTCACTGCATCATTCTAATTCGCTTAGAAGATATCATCCGTGCTGTGCAGTGAGAGGTGCATACATTTTTTTGGAATAAGTAAAAGTATATGATTATTTGACAATATCACAATGCACCTATCCAGGAGATTAATGTTAGATAACCATAACATTGGATTTTCTAACTTTTGAGTACTTGAAAATCATCACACTCAGAAAAAAAGAAAAAAATCCTAAGTGGAAAGAACAATCAATTACAATTTCTCTGTGTAGCTGTAATAGCCCTTCTTCTCATGAATCAGCATTAGCAATTTTAACCCTGAATCTTCAGAGCTGTCAGATGTGACTTTAATGTCATTTATTCCTGCTGTCCTGCACCAGTGGTTCTCCTGCTCTTTGCAGAAGTCATGGTAATGAATTAGCAATATGCATAGTGCCAGCACTGTGGCAGAAAAACATCTGGATTTTTGGAGGGGAAAAGGAAAGGGGAAAAAAGGGTTTAATCTTCTCCCTGTGGCACAAATCCATGCTATCTTTGTAAGCATGGCTCACCATGAAGACAACAGTGTAGCTCTTAATGGATGTGGGTGAGGCACAATTGCGCATAAAGCCTTTCTTAGAGAAAAGGTAAGTTAGAGAGGCAGGCGGCTTTCTATCCTACTTTATGCTTTGCTTTGTATTCCTGTGTGGGTTGGTGACCTGGAGCTGAATTAGCTTGTTGGCTGCAGTCATAAGAATCTCTGCTGGTCCTGGGCTTGAGGAAGCATACCTTCCACCTATCCTACAGCCTGCATAGGCAGAAGCATCACACCAGGCATAACCTCCAGTTCACATTGGGGCTGTCGTAGCAGCTGGGAACAGCTAGTAGCATGTGACAGCAGAACCTCTGTCCTGAAGGCAACTGGTCATCTGTTGATCTCCAGAGGTATTGATCCAACATTTGGGTCAGGGAAAGCCAGTTGTTTCTCTGTCTTCCTTGGAGATGAGATTAAAAACTTCCTTGTGTAATCCAACTAGAAGGTGTATAGTCCAATGATCCTTAATAATAAATCTGATGTAAGGATGCCGGAGAAAGCTCTTAGCAAAGTAGCATCTTCATCTTCTGTTCCCGTGTTACATCCGCTCCAAAGGGCCAAGGTAAATAATCTCAGCAAAGTTCAGGTGGATGCTGAGTGCTGCAATGAACGAGAAGCCTGCCAAGTGTGTGAGACTCCTGCTCAGAGACCGACACTTGGCAGGTGTTTTCAAACTGTACTCCCTAGACTATCTGTGTGGAGTAACCGCAGGTGGTCCAGGGAGTTGTTTTCACTCTCCCAGTGCACAGCTGAAACAAGGAGGCGGTCCTGCTTCCTGAGAAAGTTTTAATTGTCAGTCTTCAAGCACAGTTCCTTTGTATTCCTGCCAGAACTCTCGTGTATGCCTGTGCTTGCTTGGGTTGCTGCATAGGAAATGAAGGCTGTTAATGAGTCTCTTCTTTTGTCAGGTGTTTGTTTGCTATACTTTCAAGTGTGATCAAATTTACCAATGACACAGAAATGGGAGGTTTGTAAGCATGCTGCACAGTGACCCGAAGGCAGTAAAGCATCGGGGGCTACAGGCAGCGGGGGGAAAAACAGTGGTGCTAATGAATACAGAAATCCAAACTCTAGGAGAGAAGACAGAGGGCTTGGGCGCACAATGGGGTACAAAAACAAGCAGCTGTAAGCACTGTAGTAATATTATATTGACATATTGTTATTTGCTTAATTTTAATCTCTTTTGTTTAGCCAAACCCATGTACTTCAAAAGAGGACAGAAATCAGACAGACCACAGTCAAGTAGTTTCCACAACGATACTTCCATTTCAAGAGGTGGAAACACCATGACAAAGTTTAAGAATCAGGTTCTGGCTACTGCTCAATGAAAGCACAAGAAGTATGGTGACATAAATAGATTGATATCTTTATCTGAAATTATTTCCATACCATTGACATGCTGCAAATACTATGCTGTGGTTTTCCTTTTGTGGACCAAAACATACAGGTCCCAAATCTACTGCAACAACTTCCTTCTTGGTGGGTTTCCAGGACTTTGTAGGGTTGCTGCTGGGTTTCAGGTTCAGCTGATTTCAGCTTTCACTCTGCTCTACAACATTTGCTTTCACCAGCAGCTGGAAACCAGAGATGAGAATATACTTTCCTGCCTCACTTTTTTTTGCCTTCACCAGAGCAGCACACACTAAAAAAAGTAAACCACGTCCTGCCATCTTTCCCTCACAACACATTCACAGTTCTTTTCTTTGGGGCCTTTATAGGGCACCTTCCCAGCAGTCCTCATCCTATCCAGTTCCAGTTTTGTCAGATTCATTTTAGAACCTCAGTTTTTACCATTTGTTTTCCCATTCCTTTTTTTTCTTGCTCCCTTTAATTACCACTTCCCATTTCATTTTTTTTCCCTGTGTCTCATCAATTTAAAGACAAAATATGGAAGATCCATGTATCATTTTCTCAGTGGAGGTGATTTTATCAGACCATTCCATATTCGTATCAAGATCATTTTAATTTTTTCCAGGTTCTGATTCTGTCAGCTGCTCTTTATTCAGATGCTGATCTCAGAAAACTTGGAAATGCTGCTGGTTTTAGCTGATGTAAGATTCAGTGCTTTTTTAGTTGTATCTCTGCTCAGGAATTTTTAATGTTTGACAGGGGTTAAGGGATATTTCCTGATGAATCATCAGAAAAATTTAACTTAAGGTTTTCCAGAACAATTTACATCCAGATTCTAAACTTGGAAAGTTTTAGCACCGAAATTGAATGTATGCTGGTCCAAAATGTAAAATTCAACTAATTTCAGCCAGAATCTGTTAACACATACTATAAAAGGGCACATGTTCTTTGATATGTTGCTTCTCTTTTCTGCCACTGATTCTTTTCTCTTTTCTTCCAAACACCTGGAAGTCCTCATAGCTGCAAGGGTGGGTCCTCTGTTGATCCCATTTTAACATTTCTTGGTTCCTGCACCAGGCAGTTTCACCTTGGAGGTCAGCTACCAAAGGGATATACTCAATAAAAGAACTGCAGGTGCACAACCTGCATGTTTCAGTGCACAACTTGAAGGTCCTTGGCTTTCTGTGTGCCATTCAGAAATCCAGAATTCAGTGTTTAAAAGTCGTCTACGTAAAATCATAGAATCATAGAATCATTTAGGTTGGAAAAGACCTTTAAGATCATCTAGTCCAACCATTGACCCTACTCTACCAGGTCTGTCACTAAACCATGTCTCTAAGCACCATATCTACAGGACTATTAAACACATCTAGGGATGGTGACTCAACCACCTCCCTGGGCAGCCTGTTCCAATGTTTGATAACTCTTTCAGTGAAAAAATTTTTCCTAATGTCCAGCCTAAACCTCCCCTGGTGCAACTTGAACCCATTTCCTCTTGTCCTATCGCTAGTTACTTGAGAGAAGAGACCAGCTCCCATTTCACTACAACCTCCTCTCAGGTAATTGTAGAGAGCGATAAGGTCTCCCCTCAGCCTCCTTTTCTCCAGACTAAACAATCCTAATTCCTTCAGCTGCTCCTCATAAGACATGTTCTCCAGACCCCTCACCAGCTTTGTTGCCCTTCTCTGGACACACTCCAGCACCTCAATGTCCCTCCTATACTGTGGCGCCCAAAACTGAACACAGTACTCAAGCTAAGGTCTCACCAGTGCTGAGTACAGGGGCACGATCACTTCCCTAGTCCTGCTGGCCACACTATTCTTGGTACAGGCCAAGATGCCATCGGCCTTCTTGGCTACCTGGGCACACTGCTGGCTCATGTTCAGCCAGCTGTCCACCAGGACCCCCAGATCCTTTTCTGCCAGGCAGCTTTCCAGCCACTCCTCCCCAAGCCTGTAGTATTGTCTGGGGTCATTGTGACCCAAGTGCAGGACCCAGCACTTGGCCTTGTTAAACCTCATACAATTGGCTTCAGCGCATCCATCCAGTCTGTCCAGATCTCTCTGCAGGGCCTTCCTACCCTCAAGCAGATCAACACTCCTGCTTAATTTGGTGTCATCTGCAAACTTACTGAGGGTGCACTCAATCCCCTCATCCAGATCATCAATAAAGAGATTAAACAAGGCTGGCCCCAAAACTGAGCCCTGAGGAACACCGCTTGAGACTTGCCACCAACTGGATTTGATGCCATTCCCCACAACTCTCTGGGCTCGGCCATCCAGCCAGTTTTTAACCCAGTGAAGAGTACACCTATTTAAGCCATGGGCTGCCAGTTTCTCTAGCAGAATGCTGTGGGAGACTGTGTCGAAGGCCTTACTAAAGTCCAAGCAGACAACATCCACAGCCTTTCCTTCATCCACCATTCCATGATCTTTCCTTGTACTGAGGTCAGGCTGACAGGCCTGTAGTTGCATGGATCCTCCTTCCGGCCCTTCTTGTAGATGGGTGTCACATTGGCAAGCTTCCAGTCATCTGGGACCTTCCCTGTTGACCAAGACCGCTGATAAATGATGGAGAGTGGCTTGGCAAGCTCCCTTAGCACTCTCGGGTGGATCCCATCTGGCCCCATAGACTTGTGGCTGTCCAGTTGGTGTAGCAGGTCACTAACTGCTTCCTCTTGGATTATGGGGGGTTTATTCTGTTCTTCATCCCTGTCTTTCAGCTCAGGGGACTGAATACCCTGAGGATGACTAGTCTTACTATTAAAAACTGAGACAAAGAAGACATTAAGTACCTCAGCCTTCTCCTCATCCTTGTTGACAATCTTCCCCTCTGCATCCAATAAGGGATGGAGATTCTCCCTGGCTCTTTTTGTTGTTAATGTATTTGTAAAAACCTCTTTTATTATCTCTTATAACAGTGGACAGATTAAGTTCTAAATAGTGTTGGGGAAAAGGAGAATTAGCTTTTGTGGAAGAGCAATACTTAAAAACATACAGAAAAGTCATCTAGATGTGATTGCTGAACACAAGGGAGGAGATGACTAACATAGTGTTTAGGACATGGAGACATAACAGAAGATTTCTGCCCTTGACATTAATTATGTGTGTTATCTGAACCCCTGTTTGGTAGCAGTTTGGGGTACAGGTTCATCCAGGGAACAGCAATGACTGAGGAGGCTGTCTTTCTCAGAAAACTATTTTTTGGACTTAAGATTTTTCAAGTCACATAAAAAGCTTGACCCTGACTAACTTTGGTTCGGCCCCACATAAATCTCCCATTAGTTAGGCAAATGCATTTCTCTGTTGAGCCACCAAACTCTTACTGCCAAAATATTTTTCCTTATTACCTCAACTATTTTCTCTTCTGTTGCCTGGGTAGCTCTTATTACCCTGTTTCCCTGCTACATTAACACTAGCAATTGACTGAACAGTGTCGATCGGAGGTGGTGGGTCTTAACGTATTGTTACTTTTTTTAAACACGAGTACAGTGTACAAAACTGTAGCTCAAGAAGAGGAATAGAATTAACTTCAGTTTTCTACATGGGACTTAACAGAAACAAAGAAAATTAACACTGGGAGCAATTATGCAAGTCATTCTCAATTCATCTTTGTATGCTTTGCTAACAACAACAACAACAAAAAAACCCCAAAAAACAGCCCACCCCAAAATCCCAATGATTCCCATCCCATCTCAGTGAAAACAACAAAGTCTCCCCAAAAATACAGTTGCCAATCTATTGTCAGTCAGTGTGCCAATGGTAAAATTCCATTTCTTAATCCTCCTATCATCTAAGACCACGAGGTACTGAAGCAAACCTGGCACAACTTAAAATGGACTTCAACACCCAATTTTTGCATAGTCCAAAATTTTATTTTACATATTAATGGATAACTGCCAAACTGCAGGCAGCCAGCTTCATTGACTCAATAACCTGCTGGAAAAATATCCCCCATGTGGATGACCATCTGCACCCACACAGCTGAGGCGTTAAATTATTTCATCACCGTCCCTGTCAAAATTTTAACTTCTTGACCTCCACAAAGAAATCCTGTGCCATCCCACCTAAAATCAGCCATCAATTTTTTCAAAATGCTACAGCTGAACCACTGTAATAGCTAAAAACATCTCATTAAACTGACAAATTTTCCTGCTTGTCCAATATTTGCACTCCAGGTAAGTAAGAGAAGAAGAGGAGGGAATTCATTCAGAAAGATAACTTAGCCCTCTTCACTCCATCCAGGGACTGTCTGCAAAGAAAGTTTCCCACCAGCTGTTCTCCATGCCAGCCACAGCTGATAGCATCACATTTGTTGGTTTGCGTTCATACACTACCATCACTTTTCCTAACTTACCTGACTGTCCTTTCTCTCAATACATATCTTTTATTGCCTCTCCTTTGTTTTAGGGGGGTTTTTTCTCTTTTTTCTGAATATTCTTTCCAAAACAGAAATTTGGTTCATTGCCCAAGGTCAGACAAGCCATTATCTTGGGAATTACTTTTTGCTGAACACTTTCTTTAGAGCAGCATATTCAAACTGGATCCAAATTTCACCTCCTGCACAGTTTCAAACTGTTGATCTTTCTACTACTATTCACAGAAAAATCTTTCACCATTTCACATCTTGCCTTTTTCAGTCGTCTCTCTTCTGATCTTAATGACTGCAAACATGTTCCTCAGCTCTAATATATTCAGTATGCTGCTATTCAGATTTTCTTGCTCATTATTAACTACATAAATGTCACCTTTTTTGTCCCTCCTCAGATTCTCCTTCACCTGCTTAACATATAAAGCCTTACATGAGCTTAAGGTTTGTCAAATTAGTTCCATCCTCCCTATTTTTTACAACTTATATAAAGTTGGCCTCTGATTTTACTCTGCCAGCAACTGAAGCCTTCACAGACCAATCAGCCTCCTCCTTAAACATTTCAGGGCTTTCTCCTGCATAACTTTCTCACTTGGGTAACAAAGGAGGCAGACAGCTTGTTAAATTCTTTCCCTATCCACCTCTACAACTTGTTTTAAATTTGACTTTGTAGTCCTGGTGCCTAATAAATCTGATGCTTATCGCTGATGAAGTAAGCATCTTCCCTTCCATACTTCCTCATTTCAGTGAAGTCCCTTATTCCTGCCATTATTCATCCAGCTTCTGACTCCAATTAGAAAGAAAACTCAAACGATGCTTGCCAACTTTGGCTTATCATAGTTATTCCTTTGTGTGTCATCTCATTTGTATATTTTGTTTATTTGGTGTCTCTTAGGGCATCAGTACTCTAGAAGCTTTTTATTTATGTATCTGCTGTACCACTTACCAACAAGAGTATTAACATTAATTTTTTTTATTAACATTAATTTTTTTTATCATTGTAACACAGGTGAGAGGGATCAGCTGATCTATGGTGATCATCTTGGTCAACAGAGACAACTAACATTTCCAGAGGCAGTTTTTGTCACTGGTATCAGATGGTTGAAGTGAAATTAAATTATCCTATATTTATATCAAAACAGTGCACTTCTGTAAGCTTCTGTAAGGACAGGCCCTTAATTTGTGTTACGACAAATTAAAACAGTGACAAGTTTTCATTTCTTCCCACTACCCTACATTTTCATCTATTTATGATGGCTATATCGGTTGTTGTTTTTTCATTTTAAGGATTAAAATTTGTAATACCTGGTCTCTATATAATAGTGATTTCTTGACAAGCTTCCATTAAAAAAAAAAAATCTTTTGTCCAGAATAAGTAAAAAAAAAAATATTGCAAAAAATAGTTTTGTCACCATTTTTATTTGATCTGTAACCAAAGTAGAACTTGTATTTATCTTGTCACTGATATACACATTCAGAAAAGGGTTTTTTTAATGAATAACTATAATTATTTATTAAAAATTGAGCTTTTACATACTTCTCCAGGATTTAGAATTTCGATCTTAATATTTATAAGTTTCGTTACAGAATTGTTAATCCTTACTAGTGAGTGCTACATAACTGAGAAGTGCTCATAAGAGCTCTCACAGACAGAGGTAGGAGTAGAAATCAGTTCTAGACTTCAAATTTACAAGGTATTCTCTTAGAACTTGTTGTTTCTAGGAAGGCTTACTCAGTTTGGCTTGTCCACTGTTTGAAAATACAGCCAGAAGTACACATCTCAAACAGTACGTGAACAGCATCAGCATTGTTAGGCACTATGCTCTTGCAGACAACAAAGCCTCCCAAAGTGACCTGAAATATCACGTAACTTTGACTCAACCAACAAATAAGTAAAGCTTTGGACAAGCCTATCCAGAGCTGTGACGAGCCTGAAAACTAGTAGAAACAAATACACAAGCTCCGCGATACCATATCTATTGCCCCAAAATTTACGGAAAGACAAAATACCTACAGGAGCTCAGGCAGTTGTGTTCAGTTCTGAAATCTTTGGAACTACCCAGCTGTGGAATCTGCTTGTGCATTTTAGCTGTCTTGCAAATTGTTTGCCATACCTATAGCCACATACGATACAGCATTATCATCAGTCTGAAGTCTGAATTGTTTCCTTGGCCACCTAAAGCAGACTATTGTTTCTGTTCCCTGATTACATTAAGTTGCATACTTCTAATTCTTCCCCAAACAAATTTAGTTTCATGATTAAACTAATTTTGTTTCATGATTAAATGTATCTTGGCTGTGAGCCTGAAATTCACTTTCCATGAACACTTGAAAGAACAAAACTTAACTCGCATGAATTTTCATAAAAAGGCTGTGTGGAGAGATTGGAACATAAGCAAAGAGGAATTTTATGCAAACCTTTCAGAGGTGTTTGGGGAAGCATTTATATTTGCCCTGTATGATTTTTAATATGAATTTCTCTCTCGGTGTGTTTCTCAAGATTTTTTTGTAGTTGTTGCATTTATATTACTTAATACATAAACAGCAGCTACAATAAAAATGTGTGTAATGCATCAGCTACAATAGAGCATGAACTATATATATTATGTGCAAAAAAGCATATTAAACGTTTTGATTAACAAAGTCAAGCACTTACATTAGGAAGCAGCAGATTTAAATTGATGTAAATGAAACTTTATCCTACTTGGCTCTCTGAACGTGCATCGGGTCAGTTTTTAATTCTGTGATAATATACAGTGCCTCCTCTACAAATGCATTATGGTCTGTGAACTGAGATCTCAAGTTCAGCAGTGTTATTCTCATGAGTTCACAGAAGTGGCATGCGATTCCACTGATCATATAAAGATTTTGCATAAATATGCCATGTTCCAAATAATAACCTGTAAAGATTTTATTTTTAAAAAAATCCTATAGGTTGAGAACTTTCCTTGTGCGTTGTGGTATGTTTCAGGTGACAGTTTCTACTCTCTCTTGTTTGTCAATTGTAGCTCAGAACTACGGGGTTGGGCATCAGCCACAAGAAAGGCTTGGAGACTATTTTGTTGCATGAGAGAATATGACATGTTTATGCAATAAAGTATTTTCATCATGGGTTATAAATCACTTTATAGAGAAACAATTATTATTACTTTGTTATTGTAGTCAAAATCTGTAATGGTTACCAGCAGGAGATAATATTATTATTAATTTTCCCTGCACTGCAATAGACTGAACAAGACAAGGCTAGCAATTTTACAAGGGACAGAGTCACATATTTTGACAGCCATCTGGTACCTGGACCCGTCTTTACAGGCAGATGATTCAAAGACTCTGCTGTCTATCCTCATGAGAAGGAAGCTTTATGATCAGGGCATGCTGTTTACCCTGGAAAAAAATCTCTAACTGTATACCTGACTCTTACAGGAATCTTTCCTGAGGTTTAGTGAAATTTTGCAGCCAAACTTTGTCAAAAAGGTTGTTGCTGACTTTTGTGGGGAGGAGTTGATTTTTAGTTTGTAGCACATTCATGTTTTCACTTGGGGATCCAAAAATGGAAGCATCCCAACATTACTTCTGAAAAATATTAGTCCTATTTGATGTTCCCATCTGCAAAATATAGCAAAAGTGACTTCCAAATGTCTCACAATGATGATTCCTACATCAAAATCACTCATAGATTTTAAAGTAAAAATAATAATGGAGATGACAGAATTTTGCTTATTAATTTCTCTATTATGCACTGATCTGGTTAAGATAAACAGATTTTAAAGTTTTTCTAAAAGACATGATTCCATAGGAATGAAAAAAATGAAAATATGCAATGTGTAGATAACGAACAACGCAACACAGATATGGCATGGAAAATTCAGGTTATACAGTGAGGTGAAAAGTATTTGGTTAGTTATTATGTGGATAATACACAGAAAATAAGTACAAGAAGAGAGAACAAACACCTAACATCAGGAGTAAAGGATATTTAAGAATTCTGTCAGGAAATAAGATAATTAAGCTAATTACAGAGACTCTGCTTTAAGAAGGATTTTTTTCACCTGCAAATAAGAACATCTGTACAAATCCATGTTCATGAGCAGAAAAATGCTACCCAGACCATTCTTTTGCTCTTCTTTAGTCTCTGCTCTCTACTCCCACACCCAAGATCTACTGCTCATTTCACTTCCAAATAGTTTGACCCTAGCTAAAGTTATCTAAGCAGCTTGCAATAGTTGCTAATACATACTAAACTACTACTAGTATTCTTATATTCTTCTCATTGTAATGGTTAGCATAGCATAGCATAGCATAGCATAGCATCAAGATGATGCAATTACTGTAATAATTACTATTTTTCGGTAAAATGAAAGAGTTAAAACACAAGTGTGCAAGTCACAGTGATACTTCATGCATTTATAATAGTTTACCTACTTGTATACATTACCCAAGCATAAACTAAACAGGAAATATATCACTGAGATGTCTATAAGTCTCCTAAGTACACTGATTTTAGATATATATATAAAAAAATATAAATATTTCTTTTAGATATATATATATAAAGAAAAGGCTGAGAGGCAAAGAAAAGTAGCAGGATATATGTTCAGAGCCAGTAAAAGGTAACATCATGCACATGATACATGCTTTTAAGAGCAACCAATACTGCTTTTATCCTGAAGGCTTAGAAGGCATCCTGCCTACGAAAGCAAACACCATTTGGAGTCGCTGCTTCAGCAATGTGATCCTTTAAATGACATGAGCTTGTGCCTAGAAGTCTAATCTAAAGCCAATGAAGTCAGTGTGAGTTTTCCAGCTGTCTTAAACCAGCTTAAAATCACAACCATAAGTCACAACAGAGTTGATAGTCTAACAGAAAAGGAAATTTAAAAATAATACACCTGTTACAGTAACCCTGGTGTATCAGTGGTCCAACCCCCAGTACAGAAAAGACAAATCCTATTAAACTTAGTGGATGAGTGAAAGGAGAGCAGTTTAGGTTTCCTCCCTGAATCCAAATTATTCTCACAGCTGGAGAAGAATCAGTGGCTGATAATGGCCTAAGAACCTCTAGCACTAACAGATATGACCTCAGGTGTAGTGATAAGAATATATAATTCTGCGTTCCCTGAACTCGTCTGTGTCTCCTGGAGAGTGCTGACGCAGTGGGAGCTCGGTGCCACCTTGAACAATAGAAAGCTTTAAAATTTAGAAGAGATTCAGTATGTGCTGGGTCACACAACAATATTTATGGGACTTTAAGATGTATTTTGCATTACTGAGGAGGAAAAGCTCGCAAAAAGGAAACAATTATTTCAAAGTTTAATGTGCATGACACATGTTGGGAATAAAAATTATGTATTTGATTTCTTAATTTGTTCATGTTATTACCTATTCTGAAACTATTGCACCGATTAGAAGAGTGTGAATAAATAAACTTTTTCTTTTCTGGGGAGGAATAATTCTGTGACTCTGGAGTCAACAGCAGAACTTCCAGTTGACTTTAGAAGAATACGGGCTAGGATCCTGCATGGATGCATTCAGGACACGCCTGCAGGGTATCACAGGCCATCTTCCACATTGTCACCTGCTAGCAGATGATGATTATATCAAAATCACAACCAAATACCTCATCAGAAGGCAGCAGAGAGAAGAACAATTATCTTTTCTCATTTAGAAATAATAATTTTTTGAGTTGTACATATTTAGTTATTTTTAATTAAAATTAATTACAGTTTAAAGACATGCTCAGTGCTTCCCTAGGGAATGCAATCACAACTGTGATCCAGAGCCTAGATAGGAAACAGTAAGATGGAGAATACCCTTTTCATTTTAAACAATCCCTCATATATAAATTATTTGCCCCCACAGAGCAATTAGAACAGCAGCTGAATATTTTTTTTTTCAGGCTAAGCAGGATGGCAGGAAGCAGACAAGGCAAAAATTTATTTCTGTTTTGTTAATAGCATCCTTATTTAAATTCTGAAATGCTATTACATTTCAAAAAATACTTTTTTCTAGTCTTAAAAAAAACTAAAATGATCTCTTCAGAGTATATAAATCCTCCAAGGCAGAGAGAAGCTGTGGGAAGCAATTCCCTCATGAGTTGCGGGCTAGGACTCAAAGATTCCTTGCATAGGGAATGCTGAAGCCCTCTGGTGCAATAATTAGATACAGGATGACACAGACACAGTGGCTGAAATCATGGCAGCTGCAGAGAGGCTGTGAAGATGATCCCTGCCTGCCCCTGGGCAGCTGGACGTTAGACATGTGCTGCAAGAGGCCTCATCGTTCCAGCTGTGCCGTGTTCACACAAACGTGCCTTCTGGAATGCATACCCATCCGGACTTTCCCATGCCTGGTCTTAGACATGGGATGAAAAGCCTTACAAAGTCTGCTGAATTACCATTTGGCCGTTACTTTGGAACTTCAGTAATGACTGAACGAAGAACGAATGAACGAAAGGCAGATCCCAAGTCCCAAAATAAATTAGGATAGAATCTCTTTCAAAAGTGATCTTTCTAATTTGAACCCCGGCAATGTTTCTTCGTAGCAATATGTTAAATAAAACTGCCTGAAGGAAGAAGTGAATGACCAGCAGGTCACCTTTCCTTTTTCAAACCCTAAGCCTGATACAAAACACTTCCCCTTGATTTCAGTCAGCTTTGGGAAAGCTACCTGCTTAGGCAATTTTTGAAGCCAGATTTGTAGCCCTTAATTCTCACTGTCACCAATAAATTTCATCTGCGTGAACAAGTTTAAGTACATCACGATCTAAGCCCTTGTGCACCCACTCAGATTTATGAAGACAAACACACTCACAGGCCTGGATACTTACAGTGGGACATTAATTCTGAAGAGAGGCAAGTTCCCATCCAGGGATTTATGTCGCCCTCCCCAGTGAGGGCAGTATAATCCATATAGCTCATTAGAAGCCAGTAAGCTGCCTTTAACAGCATTTTCTTAATTCTCAGTGGCACTGCTGGTTCCTGCGTGTGAGACAGTTGTTCCTCCAACCTGCGTTCCCAGGCTGCCCGCCTGCAGATGACATCAGCTTCAAGGGATGCAGCACTCCAAAGAAAGCAGAGAACTGTAATTCCAAAAGAAATCCTCAGAAGCTTACCTGGCTGTTAATCAAATGGAGTAGGAGTTCTCTAGTACCATGTACTGGAAGAATTTCTGTCTCAATAACTTGGGTTTTGACATAAGCCCTAGAAACAGACGCGTGCCGTCTCTGGATGGAAATCCTCTGTGACACCACCAGACATGCTACAAAAACATGCTGAATAACAACTAAATTCAGCTTAAGAGCAAAAGATAATTGGCATGATGGTTTCCACAGACGTGCTGAAAAAAAGACCATTTGCGTCTATTCATGCTACTGTGTACAGCTTGGTTTTTACATGAGAAATCAAGATAATACTTTAAGGAGGCAATTACTGTAGCATTTCACATAGAGCAACCTAGATATAAAAAGCATTAGTATTATAGATTATGCCCAGCTCTGCTTTTACATGACAGTGATTATTTTCCTTGGGCTTCTTATTATGGAATACTATTACACCTTTTGGTTTATACCCTTTTACCTTGCACCCAAGTATACATCTTTGAGGGATTATAACAAAGAGAGTTTTGCTTAATAGTGTCCCATTCTCAGTAACACTTAGTAGTTACACCTAATTAAGGGTGCAATGAGACCAACACTTTGTTCTTGCACTTACATAAAAATTAAGGGTTTGCAAACAGCGCAAATAAATTTAAATTACTGTGTACAGTAAACATGTACAGTGTACATGTTACAAGCAGTACCAAAAAAACCCAAACCAAAACCAAAACCCTCAAGCAAGAACATATTAAATACGAATTTTATTTACACAGTATTTTACTGCATATAAAGAAAAGGATAGGGGGAACAATACAGAGACTGCTAGGCATAGTAGACACTTTCTACTGTTTTATCAGCACTAAGATTCTTGAAGTTAAAAGTTCCTGTACAGATTGGGTGGCTTTCTGAGCTGAAGGGAAGCTGGAGTGAGGACAGCTCTGGTGATTCACATGTCACAGGAGCAGGGACATTTCCAGTGCTTTGATGTAACTTCTGGAGCTCACAGGTGCATTTACTGTAAAATTCCTGTCTGTAAGCTTCTCCACAGAAGTAGGACATGCAGCCTAATCACCGTTATCAATGGGCACTAATGGTAAATAATTCCTTCATCCCACACAAAGCAAACACTGATAAGAGACGCTCATTTATAATAGTGGTCTGGCTAGATGCTTCAGGTCAGCTGGCAGGTAAATTATTATAAATTCCAAAGAGGAACTAGGAATTCTTCCATTCTATTTAGCCTATAAGGATGGTAATTACAGTTATTAATATTACTTGCTTTTCAACTCTGTTGACCAATACAGTCCCAAACCTTGGTGCCAAGAGAGGATATTATTATACCATGGAAAGACTTCTACTGGCATCAGTAATATGACAAAAATAACATTAGAAAACAAGATAGCACAGAAAAAGGAAGAGTTTCAAAAGCTCAATTCAAAACTTCTCAGATAGACCACACTTTTTCTGACAAGATATGCAGTTAGCTGTAGATTGCTCTTTCAAATATTTTGCAGATTAACAAATTAAAACTCAAGCCAGAACTCAACAGTCCAGGAACACCGAGAGATGCTGGAAATAACACTTAGGAGATAGATGTCATTAATAGATGTCTACCATATCTTAAGAAAAAACCAAACCAAACCAAATCAAATAGCTCAATACAATTTGAACTTTGGCCACCACAACATTTTGACTCGTTTCCACCCATCCTAATGGATAAACAATAAAGTGGAAAAGATTCTCTAAATCTGAATGAAACTTTGAATATTCAGTTACTACTTGCATAACTAATTGCATGAACAGAAGTGAGTTTATCCCATTTTCTACACAAAGCCCATACATGTTTTAGAGTGGCTGTTCCCAAAGCAGAATCTGGAAACCACAGCTGAGACCATGGTGAATAGTCTTTGACTAGTGGGAGAATCATGTTAGAAAGTACAGCTTGTGCTTGTATGAGTTTAGATGTTGATAAGAAAGGTGCACAGAAGTCTATGAAGGACATGGAGACTTCAATTAGCACAAAAATGTGAAGCCCACTCTCTGGGAGTTTATGGAAATATTAGGAACCAAGTAGGTCAGAAAAAGACTAAATAAAATAAATACTGTGGTTGCAACAATTATTTCTTTATACGTTTTATTTTACATCAGCATTTTTAATTCATTTTCTTAATTTTTTATAGGCTTATTACACATCTTTATGGGGTATTCTCTGTTTTTTTGTTTTGGTTTTTTTTTCCCGTAGGATTTAATACACAAAAGTTAGATCAGAAATGACTGAGTTGTTTTTGTTTCATATCTTTTATTATTTTTTTGTAATCCTGTTTGTGAACACTCTGATTTCTGCATAACATAAGTTCACAAAATAGCAACTTGTTGTACTGAAATGGGATACTCTTGATCTGAAATAAGAATATTAATCCTCAGCCTTGCATCAAACAATGACAAGTTTGAAACAGATTTCCTTCTCTCAGCTCCATTATGAGAGCAACAAACGTGCTTTTGCTCATTAACTTGAATAATATATCAAACAGAAAGGCCTTTAATTGTTTATTTTGCTAGCTAGGGAAGAGGCTGTGCAATTCTGAAAAAAAAAATGCAAGAAGTGATTTCAGCTTCCTTTTTTCTTTGCTGTTTATTTTCTCTGCTTTAGCGTTATGCCCATACCAACCCTTTCTCCCCCAAAATTTTAGAGAAACATCTCTCACTCCACTCTCCCCAGAACTACTTAGACTTTTAAGAGCAACAGGGACAAAACTCAGCTACTATAATAACACCTACTTAAAGCTTGATTGTGATGCCTTCCTTCACAAGCAGTAAAAGAACCACAAACAATCCCATTACACTGATAAAACAACTTAGAGAACAAAAGTACAAAAATACACAAAATGTAATACCAAGGGGGACAGAACCCCACCTACTCAGGACTCTCAAAGTAAATCAAATAGCAATCTAGAAACCTTCGCACACCGATAGATGGCAAAAATTAGCACCTCCTTTGATAACTGAAAAAACAGCTGTAAAAAAAATGTATAGTTCTTCCTTCTAGTTACAACAGCAGGAACAGTTCAGGTCCTAAGGGATATTTCCCAAGCCGTAGACAAAATCTGCAATCGAGGCTACAACAGAACTTTTATCTTTTGACTTCCATTTCCACGCTCAACCACTAGCTAACAGCCCTGTATTTTGCTGTAACAGTCTCAACTTTTTCTACATTTTGTTTTCAATTTGATTAACAAACAGCATCACAAAAAGGAAAGATTTCAAAAGGATTACAAAATCCACTTTCAGTCTCTTACAAAGTGGTTCCTGAATCACTCTCAGTCAGGCAGCAATGGGCATGAAATATTTTCAGGGCATAATACAGCTAATATTCCTAAACTATTCCTAAGAGAGGCAAAACCCAGAGGTCAAATTCTTCTGTAAGATAAAAGTGTGAAACTCTCACTGAAACACATGTGAATAGCCCATATATAAATCTGTCTGAGGACAGAATCTGAAGAATTTCCAAGATGAAATTGTTGGCATAAGCACAAGAAAACCAGTTCTTTAAATGGAGATGCTTTTTAACACCTCTTTTTTCTTTCCTCTGAAGTAAGAGTCAGCATTAATGGAGAGAACAAACTAAGTAAAACAGAACTGCTATATGTTTCAACACCTGTGTGACAGCAAAAAAGAGGAGTGGATATATTTTGCATCACACTAAAAATATTAAAAAAAAAAAAAAAAGGGCATTTACCAGATCCATTTATTTTAACTGGAAGAACCAAGCCTTGTTTCTCAGCTCTTTCTCTTCTCATAGAGACCATTGTTGCTGAGTAAGAACACCTGATAAAATGCCCTAGAGAAGCTTTACAACTCAACTGGCACTTACACAGCAGATAAGTCTCACTGATATCAGAGTAATCTTTCCACAAGGATGAACAGCTCTTGAACAATTTCTCCAGGGAACAGTATTAGACACAAACAGACTTTCTCCATCATCAGACGTGATATCAAGTCCATATGTAACATACATTGTGTAACAATAAATAGTAGCTAATACACTGCTTTTTTATATGCTTTAACATCAGCAAATAATATAAACTGATCATTTCTAATGGTGTAAAAATATAGGATGGAATGTGTCTTTAGACTGTAGGCCTAAGAAACCCACCTCATCATCACAAACAGCTGGAACACTTGGATCTTGTTAAGTTCTACATGACTGAAATACCATTTTTATATTTCCACCTTTTTCATTCATTAGTTTGTAACTGCACCAGAGAGCAATTCTTGCAGCTATATTACCAGGCACAATACAAGGCTTTTTCTTTAAATTGCCTACAACGCTGTCAAACTTTAACCTGAAAGGTTTTAGCCAAAAACAGTTTGTCCGGTTCCCAAATCACAGGTACTTTTTCACAGTGGTTATTGACCTTCACTCACACCACAAGCTCCTAAACTTGGGTATCTGACCTGAACTAGGCATCTCTGCTTCCTCAGTAATCAACGACAGACAGTCCAGCACCTACAGAGGGTGATTTGTTCTGTTTTAGTGTCTGCTTGGAACAGCATGAATCATCTGATCATTGTGTTGACATGAACTTAGACTAAATGCCTAACTTTTAGACTGATATAGTCACGTTGAATTAATCCTTTTCTCAGTGCTCAGCTCCATGCATGATATTAGCAAAAGCAATCAAATATACAGTACATACAGAGCAATTTCTTCCTTTGTGAGCATGGCTGTGTTCATGAACAGTAATTAGTTACACTTCTTTACAGTATTTGTATGAAAAGAGGAAAAGTATTATCATGCTTTTACAGATGGGGGATCTAAGGCAAAAATAGTCAAAATGATACAAGGTCACTTGAGAGATTTGGACCCTACTTTTTTTTTTTTTTACTTTTTTTTTCCTCTCCAGTGTTCCAAACCAGATAGCGATACAACAGTCAATTTTACTTCAGTTTCCAGAGGTAACAATTCCATACTTCCACAAATCTGGCCTCAGAGTCCTGCATAGGTATCCACAGAGTGTGAGAAAACCAGGCTTTTTTCTCAACTGGAATGATTACATGTCACTCTTCATATCTCATATAAGTCTCCGGTGGAAGCAGAGACATTCCCATTCTCTGGCTGTAAGGCTGTGCGTGCTTCCTTCTGCATCCCCCTGCCCTATTTACTGCAATATGTGAAGCACGGATGCTACAGACAACAGGCACACAAACCTGGTTCACCCTCAGAGAAGACATCTTCAGCAGTCAGTGAAGTATGGGTCACACAGTTCTGCCCTGTCTTGCCACTCCTGTGTCTGACCTTGTCATTAAAGGCTGCAGCATAATAGTTACGAAAAAGGAGCAAAAGCAGGAGTAAGTGCACATATTTAGACTCAGCAGTTTCAAGTACCTGTATTTCTGACTTTACAATCTCATGCTCTTTTCACACAGATTTTTAAGGATTGTAATAATGAAACATCAGCTGTTTGAACCTATATTAGCACTAATATGTAGGCCACCATCAGGACCTGCACTTTTGGAATCACAACACAGACCTCTGCAATTGAGCTAACAGCAAAACTGCTGGTGATAGTAGATCGAATATATTGATTAACCATTAAAAAATTGGTATGACGCACACTTTACCCAGTGGATTTCAAGCCTGTTCACTGACCACAGGAGATGGGGAGGTTAGCACAGCTGGTTTCCATGACAGGTTCTGGATAGAGAACATTCTAAAATTGCTTTTTCTGTTTATTTCTCCCCAGAATCCTTTCTCTGCTCTTTTCATCTGCTAGACCTCTGCTTTCTGCCTCCACGTCCCCAGCTGCAGTCTCCACTTCTGCTCATACCAAGGCCTCTTGTGTCCTTCCTTATCACTCCTCCTCCCCAATCCCACACTCCAGGTAGTCCCTCCTCCTTGCGCTCACACTTTTCCATCCTGCTTTGCAGCCAGCAGGGGGACAACTGAAGGCAAAGGCAAGACCAGCAAAACCATCCATGCAGTTGTTCAAAACCAGACTGGACACATTCCTGGGCAACCTGCTCTAGCTGACCCTGCTTGAGCAGGGGCTTGGACTAGGTGACCTGAAGAGGTCCCTTCCAACATAAACAACTTTCTGATTCTGTGATCCTTCCAACAGCAAAGCTCAGCAACAGTGCCTGGCACTACTGATAATGCTTTTTGATTTTTAATACTGTAACATCATCTCGGACTGGGATATTTTTGCATGAAAATTTGAAAGGAATCAGAGAAGACATTTATGAGTTTGAGAATATTTGGAGTATAGCGTATTTCTGACTTCTTTAAAAGGTGTCAGAATTCTGTAGTTGCCTTGGATTTGATACATCTGAGTGTTCTAACTCTTCTTAAGAAGCAGAATACAGATAAAAGTGAAAAGAAAATTGATATGAAAATTAAAATTTATTCAATGTTTTTGTGTGTTACAGTTAATTGTTAGTGAATCCAACAATTAAATATTTAACTGACAGTCACCAAATAAATACTGCCAATCAGTCTGCAACAGACTATTTTAGTGCTGTAGAGTCTAATATGATGTGATTCAATGCCTGCCAATCTGAGATTAACTGTTTACCTATTAGGAAGATGGCAATTAACTTTTGAAATTGCAATGAAACAGAGATGAGCAAGTAAAAAATGCAGATACAGAGGGAATGGTTAGAGACAAGAGTCAAGTTGTTGGTATTCTGACACACCAGCAACACGAGCAGCCTCCTGAAAATCAGGGGGCTCACACTGATGTAAAACTGGTAGGAAGGCCCGAACAGAACTATCCATTTAGAAATTTCTGGAACAAAATAAAGAAAGGAAAAGGAAATACGACAAGCCAGAGAATGAACAGGTCTCAGAAAAGAGCTTGGAAGTCAATTAGCCTGTGGTTTAACTTACTCCTGTTCTGAAGGAAGAGAAGACAGCACATATGACATCAGTTTTAAAAAATTACTCCAGAAACTACAGAGCAGTAAGTTTGATTGCCCAAGTGGGAAATTGGTAGAAACTTTAGTAAGAAATAGGTTGAAGGGGTAAATAAAATATGTTACACTTCATAAAGAACTCATGATTCCCAAAACTGTTGAAGAAGTCAATCAGTAGGGAAGTAAGATAACCTGGTTGATAGAGCACACCTGAGGTTTTTTTAAGGTCTCTCACCAAATGCTTTTTAAGAAACTAAGCTGGTCTGGATTAAAAGATAAGGTCCTCTCATTGATAAATAACTAGTTGTAGGAGAGTAAAAAAAGGCTAGAAATAAATGTTCAGTCTCAGAAGTTCATCAGGTGAACCAATCAAAAGTTTAGCAATGATGAACATGGACCTGTTCTGAGATACATGTTGTTAGATATATATGAGTAAGGTGAAA
Source organism: Burhinus oedicnemus (assembly GCA_008921705.1). Lineage (NCBI taxonomy): Eukaryota > Metazoa > Chordata > Aves > Charadriiformes > Burhinidae > Burhinus > Burhinus oedicnemus. The sequence continues at coordinate 3,329,896 of VFFE01009111.1, forward strand.
GACAGTAGGACAAAGAAGAAAGAAAGGAGGAAAAATCAAGTTCGGTGAAGACATAGATACAGGATAGCAAAATCACAAATGGAAAATTCATTCTATTGACTAATTGGGTTCTAAAATGTCAAATGAAATTAGGTTTTAATAAACACAGTTATGCACATAGGAAAAATATATCTAACTATACTCAAGGAGAGAGTTTACGTTAATTCTTAGGTAATTGCTAGAAACATTAAAGTCGGGGTCTCAAAAAAGACATCCTGATGTTACTGCCCATATTTATGTATATGCTGTGCTCAGAAACTGTCAGAAATATTGAGAATGAAACTGAAAACAACACAGAAAATGTTATTATGACACTTTGTAAAGACATGTTAAACCCACACATTGAATGCTGTGTGCAGTATTCAGAAGAGTGAACTAGAAAAGCTAGGGAATAGCAAGGATGATCAGAGGTACGTGATTATTCCAATATGGGAAAGAGTACATAGCAGACTTTTCAGCTTGGAAAAGACGTAATTTTGTCAACACAATCATTAAGAGGAAGAGTAAGGTGAATCAAAAATGATCATCCACTGTTTCTTATTACAGAAGAGCAAGGGGGCATTTAGAGAAATTATCAGGTAGCAGAAATAACTGTTTTCTACAAAATGCACACTTCAGCTGTGAAACTCATTCTCACACTGAATCAAAGGCTAAAAGAGCTCAGAAAGTGTAACCAAGGATAACTTTGTACATTGGTCCATTGAAAATAGTGATCTACATGCTGTATCTGTCTGATTCCTGAAAGCTGGGAGGATAAGTCAGAATCTCACTTGGTACCCACTTCCGTTATCACCCCTTACTATCTCTCACTACTTACAGGTTCTCTATATGGATGTTCTCAAAATTAAGTCAAAATCTTTACTAAGAAAATACTAAGTCTCATCAACTCCAGTCTCCCAGGCAAAGTGATACTGCAGGAGTCAGCCTTGTCCTGCTTTTAGTCAACGTAATAAGCAGTTTTTATGACCTGCTGCAAAAACATTTTTGAATACCATTACCTTCACTTATGTCTGAAATGGTGTGACACTTTCAATGTGTGATGCCACCTCACTTTGAAACCATGACCCCGGAAAAGGGGCATTCTCTCAGTTCCCAAGTGCTTCCTTGAAACCTCCTGATATGGATAAACCTTCTAAGGAAGAAAACAGTCTTTTCCTCCTATTCCTTGATTTTTAGACACACCCCTCAACTACACATTCTCTCATTATTATTTGCAAATGACTACACAGCACGGTTTTTGTCTACAACAAAAGTTCCAGGGCTAAAACTTGCTTGTTTTTGTTTTTTTTTTGCCATCTGTGTTCCTCATCAGAAGCAAAACTGTACCACAAGGATTTAAATGAACACAATAGCAGCACTTTCACCATCATCCTTATTTTCAGTAAGAGCACAAAATGACACCCCAGATTTTGCTCACACCACTTTACTTTTCTACATTGCATTGTTTTGCAACCACCTCAGCCAAAAGTCCCTCCAGGCAAATATCATAGAATCATAGAATCATAGAATCATAGAATCATAGAATGGTTTGGGTTGGAAGGGACCTTAAAGATCATCTAGTTCCAACTGCCTTGCCATGGACAGGGACACCTTCCACTAGACCAGGTTACTCAAAGCCCCACCCAACCTGGCTTTGAACTCTTTCAGGGATGAAGCATCCACAACTTCTCTGGGCAACCTGTTCCAGTGTCCCACCACCCTGACAGTAAAGAATTTCTTCCTTATATCATTTAAATCTACCCTCTTTCAGTTTAAAACCATTACCCCTTGTCCTATAACCACATGTCCTCATAAAAAGTCCCTCTCCAGCTTTCTTGTAGGCCCCTTTCAGATACTGGAAGGCCACTATAAGGTCATCCCCAGAGCCTTCTGTTCTCCTGGCTGAACAACCCCAACTCTCTCAGCCTGTCCTCATAGCAGAGGTGCTCCAGCCCTCTGATCATCTTCATGGCCCTCGTCTGGACTTGCTCTAACAGGTCCATGTCCTTATCTTGGGGGCCCTGGAGCTGGTCGCAGTACTCCAGGTGGGGTCTCACTAGAGCAGAGTAGAGGTGCAGAATCACCTCCCTTGACGTGATGTGGTTGGCTTTCTGGGCTGCGAGCCCACATGGCCAGCTCATGCTGAGCTTTTCATCAACCAACACCCCGAAGTACTTCTCAGGGCTGCTCTCAGTCCATTCTCTGCCCAGCCTGTATTTGTGCATGGGATTGCCCTGACCCAGGTGCAGGACTTTGCACTTGGCCTTGTTGAACTTCATGAGGTTTGCATGGGCCCACCTCTCAAGCCTGTCCAGGTCCCTCTGGATGGCACCTGTTCCCTCCAGCGTGTCAGCTGCTCCACACAGCTTGATGTTGACAGCAAACTTGCTGAGGGTGCACTCAATCACACTGTCCATGTCACCAACAAAGATGTTAAACACCACTGGTCCCAATACCAAGCCCTGAGGAACGCCACTCGTCACTGGTCTGTGGGCCCACTGGTAAGTGGACCACTTGTGATTTTCTTGTAAAACATGTTTATGACACCTGTTCAACAGATTCCAGCCACTCTTGCCTATGGCTTGTATACCTGGTTAGAGCTGTGAGGAGATCATTGCCTTGCAACAACCACACAGAATCCCAGTTTCTGGGATGCCAAGGCAAACACACAGGTCTGCTTGAACACATGCTGGCGAGGAGTTACCCCTACAGAGAAAACTGACACAGAATGAATAGCAAAGAGCTACAATAGAGCTATACATATCCCAAAGGCCACAACATCTCTCCACCTCAGTGGCAGTCCTATAAGCCTTGCTCTTTTACAAGAATCTTGAGATGTTTCTCTCCAGGAAACACACTAGCCACAGGGAAGTACCTAGGGAAGAATGCAATAGTGAAGGCTGGCATCAAATGCATGAGCTGGTATGGCAGCAAAACTGCAGGTTCCCAGAAATTGTTAAAGAATATCAGATCCCTGGGTTAAAAGGCTCCCAAGGTGAATGTGGTGCTGGAAGAAGGCTGTAACTTTGTGGGGAGAAATTCAGCTATGTCTTCATCGACATGGGAAGGAAAGAGTTTGGTGCGCGTGTCTGACATTGGGCTGAACGATGGGGGAAATCCAGCATGAGAAGAGTCAGAAGGATCTGGTGACTGAGGTAGAAACTGGCAAGGGATTTGCAGGACAAAGATTAAGAAAGGTTTGGAGAAGAAACAGGGCCCCAGAATGAATAAGGAGAAGGGTTACTCTGAATAAATGAGAGTAATAAAATGATTTGGGGATGGAGAGTTGAGATGGGGGAGTCAGGACTCTGGGCTGCAAGACACTGGTGTCTTTTGAAGATAGGATATGTTTGGAGATATGAGCAGGAAGTAGAGGGGCTGTAAGGTTTGGGGGGCTGTGGTTCAGGTCTCCCAAGTAAGAAACTTCTCTCCTGCCCTGTCATTCCCCACACAGGCCTGACAGGTACCCCTACAACCCATTTTGATTTCTGCTGTCAGAAGCACAGTAACTCTAACAATACAATCTCTACAGGTTGTAGACAGTGGTGCTGATGGCCCCATGCAGGTGATCCATGGGGACAACTGTAGTAAAAGGTAAACAGTGCTTCCCTTTCCTCTGTGCTGTTTTCCAATAGCCCATCACAGTCCACCACTCTCTACCTTAAGGAATAATAATTTTTTTGCCACAATCTCCAATTCACTTTTCTATTACCATTCCCTATTAATGTTATCAAAAATTAAATTTATGGTGATACCAGGGTGATCCAGCGTTAAACCATGAGAACAATTCTCAGCCTTCTTCCTGTCTATGAACAACCTATACTGCACAAGCTGACTGTTAGATCATAAAGAATTCTATAGGATGTCAAATTATTAATATAACTAACCTGTGACAGCTGGACAGAGGAAATAAATCACGTGCAAATAGAGCACATGTTTACGTATATATTCATAGTCTTTACCTGGCTTTAATTACAGATTTGAAAATGTTCATTATTTCCTGCAAAATAATTATTTCCAAAAAAGTGTACTGTTAGATGACAAAGGAGTCAGAACAAAGAGAAGAAAATAAACTATAGGCCTACAGGAAGAAGAAAGCAGGGGGGGGGGAAAAAAAAAAAAAAACAAAAAGGG
>VFFE01009111.1:3340031-3352233 GCA_008921705.1 Burhinus oedicnemus
TCTACAAGCGAGAACTGGGAACTCAGAAACTAGGCTCAGTCACAGAGGAGGGATTTGAGGAGGACGTGCTTCCAGTTCTCCACAATTCCTTGGTGAAAACACAGCAGTTGAGGGTAACCAGCAGAACTCAGTATCGCAAGTTCACTTGAGGACCTGTTAGAAATACAATTCCTTGGTTTGTGAAGAGACTATCCAGCAGTGCAATACTTGAATCTCTTTTGTCAAAGCCCTGACCTGAAGTGTATGATAGAAAAATACAAGAATTGGTGGAAGTGCATTCCTGGAACTGTAATAGGTAAATGGAATATAAATAAGTAATTTATTGCAGAACATGTGGTACAGTTCCACCATCCTAACTACCGTATTCAAAATTTCATATTAATTTAATCTCTATGCTCATACCTTACTATTTCTTAGACACTGGCAATACAAAAAACCACCTTCTATACCATGAAGTCTTTACTGCCTGAATGACAGACACACTGAAGGCAAAGCACACTGGAAAAACAGATGGAAAAATTGTCATATGTATCTTTTAATATATTTTAATACCTTATTTCTTATTGATGCAATGGAACTAAACAACAGACTCTGTAAAGAAATTGCTCACGTCCTAACCCTTTTATTAGCTCCAATCATATAAAAGGAAAATAAAGGACATTATTTTTTTATGTGTCCTTGGTATCAGACAACGTTGCAATCATCTAAACAGAAGACATATTGAAAGCCATAACTCTGGGTCTTCTGAGAGATTACCTTGTACACCACCGCTCAGCAGCAAGTCCCAGTGCAACCAGTCCTGTGTAAAGCAATCCTATGAGTCAGAGAAATTACACTTCCTTCTTGCCTCACTGCAAAGGCATTAGAGTTACACCCCAAAATATGTTGAATAAGATATATAATAGAATATCTTGTGGCAGTACTCAAGGCCAATAAATAAGGCGTCCAAAACTTCACTTACAGTTTCTTGAAGAACTGCAGAACAATTCAGGGGCATCATCTATGTATGATCTATGTTCACAGATAATCAACTATATCACACAGTCAGTGGCATCAGATGACACTGTGTAAATGTAAACTTGTCGTTCTCATTCTTCTTTGAACAGAGTAGTCACAGACTGGTCCCAAACCATTATCATTATGTGGGGAAATTGCAGAAACTGTTTACCACTCAACACCTTGTGTAGTTGGATATGGAGTTGGAGGTCTGGTTTTGAATGGAACCTGTTGAAGGTTTTAAGGGAAGTAAAGTTTTAATCCTAAGAACAGAGATGAAATTTTTCTTTTTTTTATCTAGCCTTTTTTTTTTTTTTTTTTTGGTCTATTCTTAAAGGACAGGAGCATGCTATGTACAACATAAGAATTTTTCTTTTGGGACTATTTGACCAGAAATATATGGGAACCTAGGTTAATTTATGCAAAACATTGCTTTGGCATTTAACTAGTCATAAGAGCACAACGACTAGCCAACGTCCATTATGAGCTGCCTTCTACAAAGAACTGGAATTCAGTAGCGGTATTTTGCATTGCATGAGATTGCCTGCAGGTACTGTAGAGTCAACCCCAGGCCAAATTATAAGCATTGTTGGAGTTATGTTTTTCTGTAGTCTTGCAGCGCTCGTCTTTTGTTTGTAAACCACATGAAGAAAATCTTCTTTGGCTTCCCATGATGCCAGAGCACTTCATATCAAAATAGATTAATGCTAGCCAGAGCAGTTCATGTTTATACTACAGTTTTCTCTGAGGCAATATCTTTTCTCTAATTACAACATAAGGACATCCCCACAATCAGAGCCCAGGGTTACAGTACAATGACCATCTCTGTTAAGCCATCTGAGAGATGACTAATAACTCCAGTGAGATGAAAAACAAGGCACAGCATTCTGGGAGTTAATCTTAAAAGAAATTTTTTGAAATTACTATTCTCAACTTTCAAGCAGTTGGTTTTTGTGTGTTTTGTAATAATGAGAAGATCCAATGGACAATAACCTCTGCCAAGTGCTGAGACTGATGCACATGCCAGTTTTATACTGGTATCTTTCCACAGTTTTCAGTGGAATTCTTGATGAATGTATGTCACTAGGGTCATGCTAAAAATCTATTAGAGAAGGAATAAGGTTAACTATTTATTTCCGGTTACCATAATAACTATGTTAAGAGTGTTATTTGCTGACTTAATATAGAATCTAAGCAAACAGACATTAATATATACAATCAAATTGTTTTATATCTATTGCTTGTGTTCACTTTTCAGCAAACTGGAAACTAAATAAAACAATTCAACTTCTAGGCACTATCATGATTTAAATGTTTTGGAATTTTAGCTCACAATTCCTATTTTCTTGGTAACCATTGTTATAAAAGAAACAATCCATGCTAGAATTTATTGCGGTAATTTATATTAGGCAAGGATTTGTGATCCTTGAAATTCCCTGCTGTCTGATTTACAATATTCTTTTTCACTGTATCATCCTTAATTTTATGTAATCACCATTTGAAAGGTTTCCTGTTATGGATGCAGCCATACTGAACTAAGGTTATTTATCTGGTCAGAATGCTTGCTCTCATCGTAGTGAATTTTCTATATGCTAAGAGTCCCAGTACTATGTAATTGCTTGTTTGCTTGCCTGCTCTTTTGAACAAGTCTTTCAGACATTATTGAGCTTTAGTGATCAATAGAATTTCAGGTGTCCGACAACCATTTAGCGATTTGCAAATATTGAGTGTTGGTGTATATATCCCAGATGCATAGCAGCCAACATGTTTATCTAATTCTTTATTTGATTCCAAAGACAGCTGTTGAAAACCTTTCATATACACAATTATCTTCCTTCATTTGAGTGCGGCAGAAACTATGCAAATATCTCAATTTGTTTGGTTTTAATAACTGAACTTTTTCTTTTCCATATGTACTTGTTTTCTGCTTGCTCCAGATAGACTAGGTTAGTTTTTAAAGTGTAGCTCTCCTTGCTGTGGATTTCTGTTAAATTTGAGGTGCTTTTTTACATTTTGCTATTTAGAATCCTCCTCGTTCTTCATGCATAAAACTTATCATGTGATTTGAGGATAAACTGCTTCAATAAATCCCATTATTCTGAAGAACAATAAAAATAACGAGTTGGTGACACTGAAACAGTGATAAATAGCACTTTTTATTTTCTTACGCTATTAGAATCTCATTCTTGCACTTCTGAATCAACTCTAGTTCCCAGTGTTGTCAGACTAGGAAAGCACTACCTGTGTTGTTTTTGTCAAAGAAAATTAAGTTATTGAACATTATAATTTGTTAAATTCCAAATCTTATTTAGGCAATTAGTGCAACCCTTGTTATCTCTGAATGCGCAACTGAAAAAATAAATGAACAGTGCATACAAAACACACCCATGGCTCCTGAAACAAAGAGGACCTTATTCAGGGAGATGCTATTTGAAGATAAGAACAGCACTCTGGCATCATGCCTCTACCCCCAGTGCCATGAAACCAATCTTCTGTGACAGCTTTGATAGTTGTAGGTCCCTGAGTTCCTGGAGGTAGGTGGGTTGGAGGACACTATTTTTTCTTGCAGGTAGACAGAAACCCCCAAAGACAGCATGTGAACTAAACATATTTGAAATGTCCTCACAATGATTGCAGTCATTATGATTAAAGTTGTGAACCCACAGTAAGCCTGATTTTGTCCACCTATACCTTCCTAGACTCTACAAACAGAAGCATAAAGTATCAAAACCAGCAAGTTCAGCCCAGGGCCAAGACAAACATTTTAACCCAAGGTTCAAAAGTTGAGCTTCCTCTCACATTACAAGAAAAGGAAAGACAGACAAAAAAATGAAAGACCAAGACACAGAGAACAATCAATCGATCCTCAACTCCTTCTGTAGGAGATATGGAACTGAAAATATTGTATATAAATATTTAATATTAACATTTTCTTTGCCAACTAGACTCTAACTGAAAATGAAGTAAGGGAATCAGGAGAAGGGATAGAAGAAGTCAGGAGAAGACTACTAAGAAATCATTCTTTTCACGCCAAACAAGTTAATGGTGACTGACAACAGGGATCCTACTGCATGTTGCATTTTCACAAGCCTGTGCAGTAGACAGAAATGTAGAGAGTGAAATCATCATCCTCCTGCTGTCCATAAAAGCACAGACATCAGCTTCAGCATAACCGGAGCTCTTCATGCTCTCCTTTGGCCAGCCTGGTTTGCTGCCTTAGCATGAGCCAGAGGGCACCTCTTTCCATCCTGTCTTCTGTCCGATACCGCACCTTCCATCAATGATCCACCTGTTACTCCTGGTCTCAGATTACTGATCAGTCACTGTCCCGTATGCTTATCAAGGCCTCAAGAGCACTAACAGGCTTTAATAGCCCTGGCTTGGTGGCCCCCAACACCCCTGTCCATGGCCCAGGTCCCCCGTTTCAGCTCAACCCAGGGCCATCAGTCCCTGCCTGAGCTACACTGTAGATGTGCCTGTCTCCGGTTCCATCACAACCATGCCCAGCCTGCTGGTCCCAACCCTGACCCATGGGCTGACTTCCCAGCTTGACCTCAGACCTGCCACCTCACTGCGGGACCTGTCTGGTGGTCACCAGGCTGAGTAGGACCCTGCCTGCTGCCACCAGACCTGATCCTGCTTTGCCAACTTACATTCCTTGGACCTGCCTCATCACCAAGTGATGTCAATTTTTCTAGACTCTCAGTTGACCCCTGCTGCCACCCCTGGGCCTGCCTGGCTCCCCTTGCTTAGGGACGGTGGGACAGGGTCCTGTCTGGCAAGTCCCTGCCTTGCTGGCTGTGTGTTATCCACCTGATGAACCAACCACTTCTCACTCATGGTGGTGGACCCAGCCTGCATTGTCTTATACATTCCTCAGCCCCAAAAATTTGCAGAAGGGCCCTCAGCAGCCCAGTCCACTATCAGCATTTCAGGTGAAGGCACCAGGTAGCAGGAGGCTGAAGACCTGGCTGATGTTGCTTCCACAGGGTGGCTAGCTCACAGGGGTGCAGAGTCCCAAGTTCTTCAGCTTGTAGACCTAAGGAAATCACAAAGAAAGAAAGAAGATGGATACATTAAAACTGGAGATGGGGACATGGAGAGTAAGACAGAAGGAAGCTCTTCTAAGACTTTTTTACTGTTCCAGTCATTAATAAATCAGGTCTGGGACTTTTCTGTGGTTTTTGCCTCATAGTACTGCAACTGTAATAAAAGTAATTCACCTCCCATTACTGCACCTGCTTGTACAGTTTAAATTAAAACCAGAAACACTGCAAATCCCACTTCACAATGCCTTTCAGTGTTCAAGACTCTGAATTAAAGGCCTTCATTGTTTAGAAGGATTATTTCATTGCCTTCACTGGCTTCAAAGAAATAAGAATCTTCACTCACTTTTCTATTGATCCCCGTTGATCAGATTAACTTTGTTTTGGATTCCTACTGAAACAAAAGACAAATAGAAATGTTTTGAACACTTACGTGTACAGTTTTGTTCAGTTCATGATTCTATTACCTATTACAAAGATGATTATTGGTTAGACAAAGGAAGAATAAAGGAATTACTGTAAATTATGTTTGCTAAATACCAACAGTTTAAGCAATTACAAAATTATGAAATATTTCAGAATGGCATGTAATTACCGTTAATTCCACAATTAAGAGTATATCTTTTATTTAGCAGCACTTGTTCTTTCATAAGCAATAATTAGGATTAAGAAAGGTCAGAGAACACTTCGATTTCAACACTACAAAACCTGTTTAAAGTCATTCCTGCTCCCCCCACCCCGTACACTTTACATTCAGTGACTTTGGTCTTTGTTATTTAGTAACAAATGACAAAAGATCTTAATCTTGGAATGGGCCAAGAGGCTCTCCTAGGATGTCACAAGCCAGGAGAGCCAAATTATGTTAGCCTGGCCATAGACAAAAGCTCTTCAGCTAGGAAGTACCCTTACTTGTGAACTCAGAGAAATTATCCCCAGAGCTACAGTCCATGATAATAACTGGCTGCTCTACTCTCTCACAACATTATCCTGCACACCTACATGCAAGTCTACTTCTTTTATGTCCTCTGGTGCAGGCCATTAAAGCACCAGCTGGATTGGAAAGTCAGTTAATCAACTGGATGATGACTGTTCCTCCGGTCTTGCTCGCTTCTTTTCTCCCTTCTCTTCACTCTTTCCTGGACACAGATATGGTTTTCTGATAAAGATGGCACAGTGCTTGCCAGACCCCTCTAGCTTGCTAATACAGCTTGTTCACTGTATCAGACAGCATCTTATTAGCTATCATGGCTACGTATAAGCTGTACTATACATCCATAAGAGAAAGAAATATCAGTGCCGTTACACAGTGCATTCTGACAAGAGTTCAAAGCTGTGAAATAAATGTACCTGTAGACAATACAACTGGTGCATTACAGCCACATGCATTATTGCCACATATTTTGTAGATTGCTCCAAATGGCCCTGTAACATAGGCAAGGATGTTAACTCCACTCTTACAGTGTTACGAGTTCAACTGCTACAAAATCACAAAATAGTTTTGGTTGGAAAGGAGGTCATCTAGTTCCACCCTCCTCTCAAAGTGGGTCCAACTACATCAGATTCCTCTGGGCCTTGTCCAGTTCAGTTTTTAATATCTTCAAGGATGGTGAGTCCAGAGGCAATCTGGGCACTTACAGCTTGCTTTTTTTTTCTTTCGTGTCTAAGCATAATTTCCCATAAAACAACCTGTGTCTTCTGCTTCTCATCCTGCCATCTCTAAGAAGAGTCAGTTTCTATCTTTTTTACACTTTACCAATAAGTAGCTAAAGGCAGCAATAAGATCCCTCATTAGCTTGTCCTTCTTGGCTGAACAAACACAATCCTCCCAGCCCCTCCTCATCAAGCTCTCTAGGCTTCTAATCATCTTGGCAGACCTCCACTACACTGACTGCAGCATGCCGATACCTATTTTGCACGAGAAAGCTCAAAAATGGACAGTTCTTCATATGGAATCTCACAATTGCGAAATAGAGGAGAGTAATCTCTTCCTTCCTACTGGTTACACAAACACTATTACTGCCCAGTATGCAGGGGGTCGTCTTCACTGCAACTGCTGCTCACCACTGGCTCATGTTCCCTCTGTTGTCCCCTGAGGCCCTCAGGTCCTTTTTCACAACATTGCTTTCCAACCAGTTGATTCCAGGCCTGGACAGAAGTAAGGTGTCTTCCCAGACCAGGGCCAGGACTCTGCATGCAGCTGTGCTGGGCCTCATGAGATTCTTTCTGGACTCTCTCCAGCCTGTCAATGTCCTTCTGAATAACAGCCTGCCCTCCAGTGAATGGGCCACTCATACCCAATGTGGTATGAACTGCAAACTTGTTAAGGGTACACTCTATCCTAGCTCCTAGGTTAATAAGAAACAGTAGAGGTTCCTACATGAACTGCTGAGGGACCACACCAGTAAGTCCCCCAGCAGGACTTCTTACCATGATGACAACCCTTGGAATCTCACAGGCCACCCAGTGGTCCTCTCACCTTGAAGTTCACTTCTCAGGTTCAGGTTCCTTGCAGTGTCTTCATCTACCTCTCCGTGTCCTTGGCTGCACCCTCACTCATCCCATGGGCTTGTCCAGCTAGCTGAAGTAATCTTCTAGGTGGTTTTGAATGCTTTTTATTTCCTTTCTTACTCTTCCTTCATTTCTACTTTTGCCCATAAATAAATGTCAAGCAAAGCTAAATAGTAGCGATAATACAAAAAAGTGTTCAAAATTGTATGTGTATGTATTAATTCCCTTACTATTGGGGAAGTAGTACAAGTACTACATGCACAGAGCATGACGTGCAGTTAAATGCACGTACACGAATACTCTTTTCTAGCACCGTGAACAGCCAGATGCCAAACTGTAAAGTTACTTGATATCAACTCTGGCTGAAGGTCAGATTGCATCCAAAGGCCACCGCTTTTCCCCAAAACATGTTCATATTAACAAGCAACTGTTAGAACACAAAAGCAAACAAATCCAGAAATGTTTTTCACTCTTGCATACATATGTGCTCTTTCAAGTGTAAGTTTAGTGAAGCGAAAAGGGTAGCATAATTAGTCACATAACTGTAGTTACATGAGGAGTCACCCGAGTCCCTAATTGCCTGAACATTTTTAAGCAGAGTAGACACATCAGTGGAAAATTGATGATTTTTTTTATTGTTGGTTAAGCTTCAGGGTCTCAGATGGAGTAGGAAGAAAGACAATCCCTTTTCTGAAATCTTTATCAACTACCAAGTACAGATAAACATGAAGAATGTAGGGATGCTGCTGTTTTTAATAAAAACAACTGAAAGAGCAGGAGTGGTTTTAATGTAGGGTCAGACATGGAGCGGACAAGACTGAGCCAGGGGAGATGGATAAATAGGAACATGGAAGATGGGAGATGGAGATGAAAGAAAAAAATGGCAATGAATGGTCAGAGGATGAGAAAGCAAGAGGAGAAGACCGAAAATAGAATGATGAAAAATAAAGTATACTAAGTTAGCAGAGAAAGGCTGTCACCCAAAGGACACTCCAAGTTTTATATGTCAGCATACTGACATTAGCAGCTCTTTTGGTCAGCGGAGATACAGGGATCTGACAGCCTTCTCAACACTGAGTTATTCCTTCCTCCAAGAAGGGCTATTCTACTGCTTCTCTGCCCTATCAAATGAGAATAATTTGGGTGTCCTGCTCCCAGAACTTCAAGGCAGTGCTGCAGCTACAAAAACTCACAACAAAAGCAAACAAAATGACAGGGAACTGAGACGACAAAGGCTCTCAACCGCACCCTTCTTTTCCGTTGAATGGTCCGGTTTCTGCTAGAGAAGTCCTTTGTATACCCATAGAGCTTATCATGGTTTTAAAAAGTGTATAAACTTGTAACAATGTAAGAAATCCTCAGCAAACCTCTGTATAGGTGGAAATTTGTTGTATTAACACAGAAGTTTGTTCAGCCATGCAGTAGCATTGCATTATGGGGAAACTTCCCAATAGGTCCCAAGATGGACTCATGAAGTAGGGATTAGTCAGAGCACCAATCAATATCTGAAGAGATTATTTTATTTGAACTAAATGAACTGGTATTCATCACTATATGAAACAGCAAGTAGTTTAGACCAAGTAAATAATGTGAAGTAGAAGGAAATTGCATAGAGCAGGCTTTGTAAGGATTGCGAGATTATTGTGAGTTACGCTGGCAGTATCTACTACATCAATGCAACTGCACCAAGACTGTTTCCACGAAGCATTAGAATTATTAAGGTTAGTATAGAAATGTTTATGGTAGCAGTGTTCTGGGTTAGTGCAATTACAGCAGTGATGCCAGCACAGTATGAACAAGTGCAATTGCTTTCACTTGTTGGTGAAGAGGTGAGAGAGAGAGAAAAAACACCTGTGAACTGCTGAATGACCATGTTGTTGTCTGACTCTCTGACCCGCATGGAAAAGCTAGGGAAAGAAATAAAAGGTGAAACAGAAAAGCAAGTATTTCCCTGCCCATTACCAGCCCAGTTCTGCAGGATATGGCCTTTTCCTTTCCTTGCCTTCAAAACATCTGCTTGGCTTAGATTTGTTTCATGTCTGACTTTATTCGAGTATCCTGTGGCATGCAAAAAGCATCCGGGTGTTAAATATTTCAACTTATGGACATAGGTGAACACAATAAAACACTTCAATTTGGGTTCCACTATCTATACTCAAGCTAACCGATATTTTACTCCATTGGTAACCTCTTTAAATTGAGGGTGCAGAATATAATAAGTACACAGTTCCTTGCATGTTTTCTCTTTGCGTGTAGTAATTAACCCCAAAAAGCTTCCAGCTGCTGAACTGAGGGTCTTAATTCGGGCCTGTTGTGTTTGTAAATGCTCATAATTCCTTACTGTTCTTAATAATGTCTGTAAGTCTCTGAACATCATGACTTAGACTTCTAAAATTTATCTTGTCTGTGAACAATGCAAAACATATGAGGAAACAGCAGAATACACATGGAAAAAAAAAAAAACAACAAAATATATCCATATTGTATAAAATGTCTTGTAAATTGAAGCAGTCTAGTTATGCATGAAGAATTAACAGTGGATGTGACATTATCATTATTATCTGAGTGTTTTCAATCCCAGGCAAAACCCTAAAAATTGCCATCTTTGGCACGGAAGTACCATGCGTAAGTAAAGTGAAACATATGAGATGGGGAACAGGAGTTTGGGGGGAAAAAAAACCTGCAGTGAATTGATAAAATAAACTCAGTGCTACTTTGTAGAGTACAATAATGCGGCTCATGGTTGCACATTAAGTTCTACTCATTGCGACAGTGATTTAACTACCACAAAGACCCAGTCCTAAAAAAATTTGAACAGTCTAGTCCCCTGTTTCTTACAGCATCTAGACCAATAATTCAGTGGAGGACACGATTAACTTTCTTGTTAAGAAACACTACATTATTAGTCCACCAGTCAATATTTGTTCTAAGCACCACATATGAAGGATTTTCTCATAACATTGTATTTCAGTAGAAGCATTTTCATTCAATTACTGTTATTTTTTTAAAATCCACTTTATTTCTGGTCTCACTATTATCCTGATGCAATGCTTTCGATGGGCTAGTACTGTTTGATACAGGCCAAGCTCAAACTGTGTTACCGTTCAAATATACTCTTGTGTTAATAGAAAAAACAAATACAAAAGAGATATGGGCCTCGTGGACTTTAGCATATAAATGTAGAGGAAAGAAGCAGAAAGGGGAAGCTAATTACAATTTAGTAAGCCTAAAGTAAAGTAAAAAAATGTATGTAAGTGTATAAATGTATAGTCTGATTTGAGTGCGATCTGTTCACGGGCAAAAGTCTTGCCCAGGTCTCCACTAGGCGTTAAAAACCAAAGCAACACTTTACACCTGTCCTTAAAATACAATCCAAACAATCTTATTAAAAAGTGTTATTGGATAAAACAAAAAGTCATCATTAAAATGCAGCACACATCAATGGATACATAAGTCAATTATATCAGCAAAAAGAGTGACTACACATCTAAGAAGAAAGCAAGCAAAGGAAGAAAATACACCAACTGCTACTAATGCTGAAGTGTTAGAAGACACCTATAGAAGAGGTAGAATGACATTGTAAATTATGCTGTTTATAGAATATTAAAAAGAATCTGAGGAGCTTTTGTGAGGAATTTTAATTCAACAAGTTCCAGTCTAAGATTTATTTAATAGTTTGTCCTACCGTAACTACACGATTGAAATTATACAGCTGTACTTTATCAGTAATAATACAGTAGAAATGCATACATCTTCCAAAGGGGGTAAGAATAAAAACACACAGCCAAATATGATCTGTTAATATATGTATTTGGTTATCAAAATTAATGGAGTAAACTACATTATGTAGATGTGCTGTGACAACTGCACTCATAACTTTAAGAAAAGCATAGGCCCGCGAGAATTAAAATGCCAGGCCTACAGATCTATAACTCCCATAATATCTTAAAGCCGTTACGAACATTTCAGCGGAGTTGCCAGCTGATTCTAATAATACCGTGTGCAAATGACGCGTAGTAGAGGAGACCAACATATTTATATGCCTCTAAACAGTGTGATATTGGGATAATTTTGCTGTAAGATCTGAAAATTAGTGCAGTCTCAACTTTGAATGCCTTAAACATTTTTAATATAACTGTGAAGTTTGAGGTTTTCTGAAGTCAATGTGCCATTCTGACTGTAACAGACTCGAGGCTACTCTTGGGTCCAGGACCTGGCATATTTACCTGAAAGTGCAAAACAGACATCAGACCCAAACACTTCCGGCACCAAGAAACGGGAGCTGAGGTGCTGGTGAGCGGGGAAGCTCCACTGCTGCCTCGGTGCCAGCAGCTTGTGCAACCTGTACATAAATCTGCTTCTCTTCAGCAGAACTCCAAAAGTCATAAAATAATAATAATAATAATAATAATAATAATAATAATAATAATAATAATAATAATAATGACGGTCCCCACCCTGAAACAGAGAAGAGGGACAACGGCAAAGACTGAGGCTCGCCTCCACCACTCCTTTCCTGCCTCACATCCCGCACAACCCCAGGCCACCGAGAGGGGCTCCCCGGGCTTCCCCCCCACCGCTCCGGCTGGGGCCGAGCCCCGCTGCGCCGGGCTGTATTTTCAGCGCTGCGCAAGCTGCTCCGCCATCGGCTG
>VFFE01009111.1:3361561-3371685 GCA_008921705.1 Burhinus oedicnemus
TTTTTTAACAAAAAAAAAAAAAAAAAGAAAAAAGAAAAAAAAAAAGCCCGGGGAAAGGGAACGAGAAAATTAGTCGGGTGCTTGTGCTCAGACGGGCTCGCTGCTGCGACCGCTGCCCTCCCCGGCTCCTGTCATCCCTTTCTGTTGTTTTGGTTGAGTTTTTGACGCGCTCGCTCCGACGCCGGAGCAGCCCCGAGGCCGTGCGGCCGCCGCCGGCCACCGGACGGAGCCGCGGCGGGGGCGGCTCCGGGCTGCGGCTGCGCCCCCCCCACCTCGCCGGCCGGGCCCGCCGGGAGCCCCGCACCAGCCGTCACCGCGGGGCTCCTCAGATCTCCCGGTAACTTTCATTGTGTGACCATGTTTTCCATCCCCCCCCCCCCCCCCCTTTTCTTTATAATGTAATAGTTAAAAAGTGAAACATCTTTTTTTAACTAACTGTTTTTATCGCCGGTGTCGTTGAAACGTTTTCGTTGCTATTATCTCCAAATTTCTCGGCGGCGGTGCGCACAGGTTCCACTTCATTTCTAAATGCCCCTCTTTTCTCTCCCCGTGAAACATGAAAGTGTGAACGTTTATAACTGTGCATGCACGGCACAACTTGTGAGGGTTTTAAAGACATATATGTGGGCAAGTAGGTAGATACGTTGTTGAACCAGGGTCCGCATCTGCAAACAGATCATTTTGTGCTGCAAACATTTCCTGCAAAGGCATTTTTAATATCGTGCGTTTCCTACTTTTTTTTTAACCTTGATTTTGGAAATGCAGTAAAAGTTGAGACAGAAGCAATGAGTGATTTACAAGTAGCTTCTTCAAAAGAATTCCCAGCAGAGATTACACAAAAAATATCGTTTCAGCAACAATAACAAAAGACAGCGGAATAAAGGGAGTGCAGAAAAGCCCAGTCTGTAACACATTACAAAAATTACATCGGGCTTCTCTTTGTGTGTAAGCTTTGTCTCTGAAATTAAAATACATGTTCCTTTTTAACTGCTTGACAAAGTTAGATTAGTTTCTTCGCGGACATTTTCGAAGAGGTTCATTTTTAAGGCAGACCCAAATTTCATAAGATCAATGCTAAGAATGTATTTCTGGACTAGAAAAAAAGCCCGAGATTGTAATAGCAGCAAGAAAAAAAGAAAACGGCTTTAAACGTTAGCTATGTAGGAACAGTTCCCTTTCCTACTCGCAAAGTAGCCTGGTATTTTACTAGAGTGATTTACCATGACGGTGATATTTTGAAATAAATTCTAAAACTCTGAGCATCTGTAAATCACGAGCTAAAATAATAAGTTAATATCTGGACAATTTGCGGTAATAATGAGGCCTAATGAGGTTGCTAGAAAGATAAAATGTTATTTACCAAAACACCTGATGGGATAATTTGACTTGCTGTGTTTTACTACTGATGATAAAAAGAATATTGATTGCAAATAAATCACCGTCTCTAAACGCTTGTAAACAATTTGTGTTTGCTCTGCCCAGATCAAAGTAAAACTTATGAGATAAAGTGTCTGCATATCCATATTCTACAGTGCGTGGATCAGTTTTCATTCCAGAGTTTAAAGGCTCTTCTAACAGCTAGAAGTTAATGTTTTACACCAGAATCTCAGTGTATGATTTGGGGGGCGAAGGCGGGGGGGGGAGTTGGCTTGTGTGTGGAAAATCTCTTACATTATAAGTGTCTTCGTACTGAAGTTGGGCATTCATCTCCCCAGTCTCCTCTCACGCCAACTCCTTTTAAAGGCAGATCTGGAGCCAAAGACGAATGCTCTGCATGCATTTGTAATATCCTCCTGGATATTTTGCAGATAAGTGCGACGTCGTGCGCAGGCATGAGTTTGTAACTGTGGTGTAGTACCTGCTTTCTCTGCCTGATAATTTCGAGGGCACAATAAATTGTCTCGCCGAGGCGAACGCGAAGTTGCTGCATTTCCATCGTTTGATTTGATTTGGTTTGCGGAGGAAATAGGCATAATGTCTGGCAGAGCCCAGCTTAGCCCCTCACTTTTCCTTTCCCTGCAAGAAGGGGGGATCATTTGGGAATACCTCTGTCTGATCTAAACGTGAGGAGCCTGGAGCGGGGAGGGCCGAATTTGCCTGCGAAGACCCTTTGCACCGCTCAAAGGCGTATTCCGGCTCCCGGAGTAGTTTATTCGGGTCTGTTAGAGACGCTAACGAGATAATTGATGTGCTTTTTCCTCTCCGCTTCTCTGAATGTGTTGCAGGGCTCCCAGTACGAGCTGAAAGATAATCCGGGTGTCCACCCTGCTACCTTTGCTGCCCACACCGCCCCCGGCTATTACCCCTACGGACAGTTCCAGTACGGGGACCCGGGGCGGCCCAAAAACGCCACCCGGGAGAGCACCAGCACCCTCAAGGCCTGGCTCAACGAGCACCGCAAGAACCCCTACCCCACCAAGGGCGAGAAGATCATGCTGGCCATCATCACCAAGATGACCCTCACCCAGGTCTCCACCTGGTTCGCCAACGCCCGCCGGCGGCTCAAGAAGGAGAACAAGGTGACCTGGGGCTCCAGGAGTAAGGACCAAGAAGATGCAAACCTCTTCGGGAGTGACAACGAGGGGGACGCCGAGAAGAACGAAGACGACGAGGAAATCGACCTGGAAAGCATAGACATAGATAAAATCGACGAGAACGATGGGGAGCAGAGCAACGAGGAAGAGGAGGAGAAGCCCGAGCTCCTGAGACAAAGCAGTGAAGAGGAGCACTTGGAAAAGGAGAAGGATTTGGCACTGTCAGGGTCTGAAGGGCTGAAACCCAAAGACGCGCTGGCCATGGTGAAGGAGGCCTCTGACAACAACACGCGAATCATCAGTCCCGGGGGACAGAACAATTTACAGATGCCATCTCACAGCAAACCCAAGATTTGGTCTTTGGCAGAGACAGCGACCAGTCCCGATGGTGCCCTGAAATCTTCTCCCCCTCCGCCCCCTCCTCCCCAGGTTAACCACACTTCTCCACAGATCCAGCACCCCGCTTTTCTCCCTAGCCATGGACTCTACACATGCCAGATTGGCAAATTTCACAACTGGACAAATGGGGCTTTCCTCACTCAGAGTTCCCTGCTAAATGTGAGGTCCTTTTTGGGAGTAAACCACCACCACGCCGCTCATCACAATCACCACCTCCAGGCCCAACAACAACCTTCTGTTTTAACAGCAACCCTGGGAGCCCTAAGCAGTGAAAAACCTTCAGAGAGGACCAGTCCCAAACACATAGGTAATGAATACATCAGGCATCTACCTACCCCTCCACCCCCAACACACGCACATGAACTTCTCCTTGAGGAATGGTGTCAGCTTCAGCCCTGGTGTAACTGATTGCTTTTAACGGAGTTACAGACAGTTTACCCTAGGGTTGATTTTTTTTTTTTTTTATTTATTCCCCTCCCCCCAACCCCCGGAGCATGTTGATTGCATACATTAAGCCCATTTCATGTGGGCTACTACATTCTCACCCCATACGCCCATCAAATAAGACGAGAATGCAGGAATAAGCGCTATGAAACATATTCTTTGACTTTTGCTTTCCTTCCCTCCTTTCTGAGCCTCATCTCCCAATAATTTCAATGACAGTCAAAAATGTGGCAAGAAAAGCTTGCATACTCCTTAAATATTGAAAGTAGGGAATAGTGCTGTACACACGCACACACATATATACCTACACACGTCTGAACAAGAGGGTCAGAGGGACGTGTGTTCTCTGTAGACTGTCCAGATTTTTATTGTTGTTATTCTAAAATGGTTCTTTTGTTTTTCTTGGTTGTTTTTTTTTTTTTTTCCCTTCTGTCTCCTTCTAGAAAGAGAAAATGTACCGAGAACTGAATCCCCACCTCAGCCGCTAAAATCGCCCTTCCAGCCTGTCCGTGACAAGTGAGTTTGTTTGTTTGTTTTCACTGCAGGAATGTTACTTATGTGAAACAGAGTGTTTGAATAATAAAGACTAATTATAACACCTAATCATCACCATAATAATACATACAGACAACAAGAACAACACAGAAGTTTCTGCAATCTTTTCAAAGTTAGGCTAAATTGCGATTGTACATAGCCAGCCTGTAACTTTTCGGAAACTTAACAGACCTCAAAGATCTTGTGTTAATTACACCAGTGACAATGCTTTCTGTGCAATTAACTAATACTAGGATGCTATAGCAATAGACAGGCAATTATAGGAAAGGATTATCTTTTTTTTTTTTCTGAAAGATTGTTACGTCTTTTATTTTTTTTTTTCCTTCCTCCCTTCCCCCCTGCAGCTCTTTGGCTCAGCAAGAGGGAACACCGAGAATTTTAACAGCTCTCCCTTCCGCTTGATTAAATGTTTTGGTGAAAAAAATATTACAGAGACTGGTATTAAGGACAGAAAAAAAAAAAAAAAGGAAAAAAGGAAACGCTATAAACGACTCCCATCAATCTCTTTTTGCAATAAGGTGGTGCAAATCCATAAAAGCGATTACACAAATCTGTAGATGGATCCCCTTCTTCATTGTACCATTTCAGATCGTGTTATTCTAACCATTCTTGGATTATTTGTTTGGTAAATGTTTCCCATGTGTTTGTGTTTTTTCTGTATATAGAGTGATTTCAGATTGTAAATAGCGCGTCAGCAAAACTTGTCTAAATCATATATTTTTGTCTAATAAACTAAATGAAATTATGAGCTCTCTTCAGGTATGTATTCTGTTGCTGCAGATCTTATACATATATTACAAATCTATTCAAACGTTTATAATTTGTTTTCTAAAAAGTCAAGACTTTTTGCCTTTGGGTAACTGAAACTTCAAGTACCAAATCCGAGCTTTTAATGACTCTTGTAGCTATTTTGTCGAAAACAAGCTGCGAGCTTCCCTTTTTCACAGACGTAAATTTAAGAAGCTAAGTGAAGCTGGTTCTTGACTAGTAAAATTAAAGTTATTTTTTCAATTCTGATGAATCAGCCGTGTTCTGTAGTATCCATTTTCCCAACATAAATGGATCTGACTGCCACTTACGTTATAAAATACATTCTTGAAAATGAAAGGGACAAGTTTTCTCACAGTTCCCTAGTGTATAACTTTGCTGTCCAAACCGGTTCCTAAATTGGATCAAGAGCTTTAGTGCTTTGGCACACATTCCGACCGAAGCCGAAAAAAAAAAAAACAGATTAGGAAATAGAATTATTTGTAACGATTTACGCTTTAAGTAAAGACAGAGGAAATATGACTGTGGAAGATTTTTCCCTGTGACATTAAGCACAATCTTAGCAGGAAAAAAAAATATGGCAGCTCTTGCACTTCCCAGAAGAAAGTTCTGCGATTCCGATCCGTTGGGTAAAAAGAGACTGAGAGAGACAATCTATCGTTTTATAAAGGCATTAATCTTCCAAAGACGGTCCGTTAAAATGTGTAATATTTTGAGTGTTTACCTCTTTTTTCTCCTAAATGAGAACACTAAATGAGCATTGAGGTGCTAATAAGATACCAGATGGTTGTTGATGGTGGAAAATGGAAAGAAGCAGCTGGGAAAGTCATTAAGAAATAATGTGGTGACGCCCTATCCAAACTGAACCAACCCCAAACCAGGACTTGTCGGAAACAAGACGAGATTTTAAAATAAAATATTAATAAAATTCTTGTCGGAGATCAGAATATTGATCTTGACTCGGCTGTAAAATCATGGCAAGCAAATAGGGGTATCGGTAAACTATCGCTTAGATATCTGTTGACAAAGCCGTGGAGGCTATAGGCTTCTACTTTTGGGTTTTTTTCGGATGGATCAGAGAAACAGATCAGACGAAATAGGTTTTGTGCAGGATAGCTGAAGGGCTGCCTCTGAAAGAGAGACTCATTTTGCCATCCTGCCGTTCCCAGCATAGCGGCAATTAGTTTGCTTTCGGGCCTTCAGTTGTTTTGTTCTTCCCAAATCACAGCCAGCCCCACCTTGGTAGCGGTTCCAACAAAAGAGTACATTGCAGTTTTAACCAAACCGTAACAACTTCGCTTTCAGTGAGGAAAAGGGAGAGGGGAAGACCTCTTTAAAACAAAAAAATGGAAGAAAATAGACTTCACGCCTGCAAAGCCAAGCGGCGCGTCAGACCAGCGTTGGCGCAAACCTGAGGGAATCGCTTACTCTTTCCTACCAATTCCAAAGAAATAGCTGGAGCCCCGCACCGGCTGCCCCTCTCCCCCCCGAGGCCCGCTTCCCAAATCCCTCGGGGGCGGCGCAGCCCGGCCCCCGGCAGCCCGGCGGTGCGGGGACCCCCGGCCCCCCTCCGCCGCCCGTCCCCCCGGCGTGTCAGGGACGGGCAGCACCGCTCCTCCGGGAGGGGGAGACGGCGGTGCCCTGCGAGGCGGAGCGGACGCGCCGGTGCCAAGTTGGCTTGGGAGGAGAGGAGAGGGGAGGGGATTACTTTGCGGCGTATTACCCTCAGAAGGGACTTTAACGGGACTTTAAACGGTGGCGAGCAAAGGCAGCGTGTGCCCGTGTGTAGGCGCGACCCCCGCTCCGCGGCGGGCAGCGCCGAGCCCAGAGGAGCGGAGCCGAGCGGGGCCGAGCGGTTCCGAGCGGAGCCGAACGGGGCCGGCTTTGGGCAGGCTCGCAGCGCCCTCTGTGGGCTGCGGGCGGCGCCGTCCCCTCGCCCGGCGCGGCGGCAGCCGGAGGTGCCGGCCCGCAGCGCTGCTCCGCCGGGGCGGGGGTGGGGTGAGGCTGCCCGCCTTCCATTCAGCCAGCAACATCCTCCGGAGTGCGCTTCCAGTTTTGATTATCCTCCGGAGACTGATAATTCCCACTAGTTATCTGGCTGGCAGTTCTCCGCCTGTGGAAGCTTCAGCATCTCTAGAGCAGGCTCTGCTGCTAAACTTGATTTTTTTTTTTTTAAAATATTTTTTTTTCACCTGCTTGTTTGAATTTCCCACCCCCCTTCGCCCCAGCAACGCCAACAGTTGTGATGCTTCCCTCCCCAACCAGCTGGGGGGCGGAGGGGGGTGTGTGTGAGTGACTGAAGCCCCGCGGGGCCAGCACCGTCCACCGCCTCTCCCCACCGCGCCCGGAGCGTTTGCCGGGGCCGGGACGAAGCACCCGGTTCCAGCCTCCCCCCCCTCGGCTGGGGAAGGCGGGGGCGACCCGGGGGAAGGAGCGGCGCCCGGGGCCGCGGGCTGCCCGCTCGGACGGAGGGTACTTGGGCCCCTTCCAAAAGTTTCCGGACAGGAGCGCGAGTGGCTTCCCCTTAGAAAAAGGGATCGCCCCAAAGCAGTAAAAGGCCGGCTGCGAAACGTCGTGTCGTTCAGGCGAGAAACGCTCTCGCGTGGGTGCGTGCCTCAGCGCCCAGCAGCCCCCGAGGGCTGTGGCCTTAGCCTAGCCGTCACCTGAAGGAGAGAGAGGTAATTGGGTCGGTTTCCCCCGCTAGCCCCACCGAGGTGGCCGTTTCTCCTGGAGGAAGTTTCGGCGGGAGCGGAGGCGTGCGAGCGGTCACCGCGTTACGGCTGGGAGCCCCGGGAGGCGGCCGGTGGCCGCGGGGTGCGGTGCGGGGCCGGGCGGGGTGCCACACACCGCCCCCCGCCAGTTTGGGGAAGGAGCGGGGGCTCCGTATTTCCTAGGTTTCGCTTGTCACGTGAGCCGTGCTAGGAATGATCGTTTACGTCACCCTGGCAGGAAAATAATTTGTAGTTTTTCTGTCATATTTTCCATTTTCATTGAGATCCGCCCTGGCAGATGTATACCAGCAAATACCACAGGGCTGGGAGAATAATAAAGGAGAGGCTTAAGCTAAACGATTTGCCTTAATTGGGAATGCTTCGAGCTGATAAGAGTAAATTGGAAAGTCCTAGTTTCCTACTTTTTTTTTTTTTTTTTAAACGGTGACGGGATCCGAACCGGATAAATAAAAGTCAATAGGAAAATTTGCATTGAATCAGATGGGAGCTACATCGAGTAATACTTCTTTTAGAACAACAGCCGAGCGCCAAGATACGTTTTCTTGCTATTTAAAAGGGTGGCAGAAAACATTTTTCATACCCGTTTGCATAATCCTCCATCCTCCCCCAGTAAAAATTGTCTCCCGGTCTTGTTTCTGTTATTATTTACTTAGCATTAACAGAAGAATGGCAGAAATCTGTGAAGAACGAACACTGAGAAGTTGATACAATCTCGAGTTCAGCAAACTCCGAAATTAGCCGTTGCCAGAACACGCTAAAAGCGAACGGCAGCTTTACGGGGATTTAGCTTTGTCACAGACACGTAGTTACGAAACGTGCTCATTGGTATGCGTGCCTCATTTTTTATTCTTTTTCTATTTTGTTCTGAAAAAGTCTATTTTTAACCAGAAAAAAAAAAAAAAAAAAAAGAAAAAAAAAAAAACACGAGGGAGGGAAGGAGTGGAAGAAAGCTAAAAAAAAAAAATCAAATAAAATAAAAGGTAATCCTCAGCCACTTTGCCCCTCTGGGGGCTGCTCTGGGCCAGATTAAAGGTCCGGTGTGAAACCATTCTGCTATTCAGATGCGATAAGCAGGATTTACAAGCAAAGAGAAAGAGAGAAAAGAATGGGCGAGAGGAGAAAAGGAGAATTATTTGTGTCTCTTAATACTTGTTAAGCACTTCTCTTTTGCTAGACCAGACAAGACACAGCTATGCTCAAAGTCCATGCACAATCCTGCCCGCTTGTCCAACACACCCCCCCTTCCCCTCCCTCCCTGCCTTCCACTTTGGTTTGCTTTCCCCCTGCCCCCATCCAAAGCAAGCAGGCAACACTTTGTTGCTACTGAGCTGAAATTGGTCTCTTCTCCGAGCGGCACACAAAGAGAATGGCAATTAACCTTCCTGTTCCCTGGTGACAGCGATCTAATCAGTGCTGCGCCCAGGCCTGTGCCAGCAGCTCAAAGGCAAAGAGCCTTTGTGCAGGGGTTGGGTAGCGCGGGGAGGGGAGGCTTTCGGCCATGCCCTATATCGGGGATGGGGTGGGTGCTCCATGGACAACCAACCTGGATTATTTCAGGCCAACTGGCTGAAGGAAGGCTCTTCAGCCAGCCCGGTGAGGACACCTTGGTGGTTTCTGATAGTATGAATCGGGGCCACCACCCGCCATAAGAAATAAGACATGGACCTGTTGGAGCAGATCCAGAGCAGGGCTGGAAAAATGATCCGAGGGCTGGAGCACCTCTCCTATGAGTACAGGCTGAGCGAGTTGGGGTTATTCAGCCTGGAGAAGAGAAGACTCCAGGGAGACCTTATTGTGGCCTTTCAGTACTTAACGGGGGCTTACAAGAAAGATGGGGACAAACTTTTTAGCAGGGCCTGTTGTGAGAGAACAAGGGGTAGTGGCTTTAAACTAAAAGAGGGAAGATACAGACTAGATATAAGGAAGACATTTTTTACAATGAGGGTGGTGAAACACTGGTCCAGGTTGCCCAGAGAGGTGGTAGATGCCCCATGCCTGGAAACATTCAAGGTCAGGTTGGACAGGGCTCTGGGCAACCTCATCTAGTTGAACATGTCCCTGCTCACTGCAGGAGGGGGGTGGACAAGATGACCTTTAAAGGTCCCTTCCAACCCAAACCATTCTATGATTCTATGAAGTTCCGGCCAAGTGCAGACCTGGACCAGGTAGTCCTAATTACTGGTGGCCCAGTGGGACTTGCCCACCAAAGCCAGAGGGCAGCAGCAGCACGATGCTACAAAGAAGTTGCAAGAGGTGTCTGGGGGTGATGTGGTGGAGCCCCCAGATAGAGCCAGGTCTTTGGTCCTTAGGCTCACAGCCTAAGGAACCCTGAGTGTTTGGACTCTTCCCAGCGCTGCTGCTCACAGGAGGTTAATCAGTCCTCGCTGCTTCTTCATGTACTTCAGAACTGGGTGATGGGAGAACGATTCTTGGGGGAGGAGGAGGGAAAGGCCAGCCCAGTCTCCCATCACCAGCACTCTTCTCTGGATGAGGAAGGCACTTGTGGTGTTTCATAGCCAAGAACTACACACCAAGCCCTGCAAATCCTCCGTTTAAAAACTTCTACATGAGCTTGTAAGCTTTTTTCTTTTTTTCTTTTTTCTTTTTTTCTTTTTTCTTTTTTCTTTTTTTTTTTTAAAGTGGAAAATAGCGCTGTTAGAAAAGCATCAACCATCCTTTACAAAAGAACCAC
>VFFE01009111.1:3371705-3512214 GCA_008921705.1 Burhinus oedicnemus
TTTTTTTTTTTTTTTTTTTTTTCATGGGCGCCGATCAATTATTCACAAGCGCATTTATCTCCCCTGCAATATGGAGAATTCATATTCATATCTCTGTTTTAGTGGCCTGACACTGATTAATGTAATATGCACCGCGGCTCCGAGCGCAGCCCCGCTCGATGAATCATGCACTATAAAGTTTCAATCGTCCTTGCCGATGAGACTATTACAAAGAGCGCGGAGCGGCGGGGGCGGGGAGGCGGGGGCCGGCCGGAGAGATGGCTCTACGCCGGCTGCCGGCCACCGGCCCCGTCTTAAACAGGCTCGTATTGAAATCACCCGGCGACTGATGGCGGGGGGGTGGGGGAACGACGACAATGCGGGTCCGGCATTAGTTCCGCCCGGCGGGACTCTCGCAGAGGCGGCTCCCCCACCCCGGCCGCCCACCGCCGCCCGGCCGCGGGGAAGGGGCTGCCCGCGGCCTCGGTCCCCCCCACCCCCGCCGACGTCCCCCTGGGTCAGGCGGAGGCGGGAAAGGCCCCGCTGGGCCGCCTCGCCTCGGAGGAGAGGCGGGCTGCCCGGCGCCCGCCATGTCGGGTGGGCACGGCGGGACGGGGAAGGGGCTCGGGCTGAGCCGAGCCGTGCCCCGTCCGGCCCCGGGGGCCCAGCCCGCCGGCAGGCCCGGGCCTCGCAGGGGAGACCGGGCGCCTGCGCTGCGCGGCTGGGGAGGGAAGGTGTTACAGGGAGTCTCCATCGCCTGGACAGCTCTGATGTTGTTGGTTTGGGGTGGTGTGGTTTTTTTTAAATTATTTTTTTAATTCCCTAATGTCCTTAAAAGGCGAGGTGTAAAGAATGGCTGGGGCAGGCTGTTGGCACACGAGCAGGGCAGGGGAAGGGCCGATGAGTAATAGGGCTCTGCAAAAGGCAGCCTCGAAACACGGGACCCGACCTGCGTTCTCCTTTCCCCCCGCCTTGGCCTCAGTTCGGGGGTGAGGCCCCCCCCGCCATCTTGGTGACCACCCCGTGCCTACATCCCCCATTTGGCACTGCCCGCCTCCCCGCAGGCATGCTGGCGGATGGAGGGGAGCCCCAGGATCGCAGGCCCCGAAACCCAGCTGCCCGCCATGGGTCAGGTGGCCGTGGCTTCAACTGGATGGGGAAGGTCCCTGCCGGCCTGCGGGAATTGGGGGGTGGATGTGGAGCCATGCCACCGCCGGTCCTCCTCCCCCGGGAAGGGCGGCAGAGGTGGCCAGCAGGGCTTGAGCCCACCGCCGGCTTCGTGGGGACTGCGGCGGGCGAGGAGGGACGTGGGGCCCGATTCCAGGCTTCGAGTCGCCAAGTTTTACGTTTCAGCAGTAAATCTTACCTGGGACTAACAAATCGAGTAAAACACTGGAACATGTAATAAACATGGCCTGCATGGCGTGTTTTCCAGTGAAAAGTTACATAAACGGCTCCCGGCGAGGTTGGTGTTCCCCATTGTGCGGTGCCCCCATGCAGTGCCGTTCATAGCTTGGCTGTAAAACCAGCCATGTGGACAGGAATCGCTGGAAGTACCAGGAGACTGAAAACTCCATAGAAATAGGTATTCAAAATTTAAGACTTCGAAAATATGAGCTCTTAAAACTAAACAATGTACTTCTGTGAGGAATTAATTTACTCGAGTCCTGTCACCATTATTAATATTAGTTTTGGCTTCTCTTTTGTGTATGTGAAGAGAATACATACATGGGTGTTTGTAAAAAAAGTGGAAAAAAATACGTCTTTTATCTGTTTTTACTTACTTTAATTAGCATTACAGACATCCTTCACGTCTGGTAACCAAACTTGTTTCCCAACGTGTTCCTCTGGAGTCAAGCTAATGCAAAAATGCAAACGTGGGGCACGCACCGAGTCCTGGTAGCGCCTCTCCTGAGAGAATAGAAAGCACCGGCGTAAACTCTGTGCGGAATTAAAGGCGAGTTTAAAAAGTAACAGTTATTTTTATTCCAGATTTATGGCTGACCCGTAGATAATTAAAGGTTTTATTTTGAGCTGTTGGCCCCACACAATACATTGTCCTTTGTTGCTGCGCAAGTAGCGCTTTCCCTGTGCTGCCTACGGTTCAAAAACAATGAAGCAATCCATTTATTTTGTTGGTCAATTGTAGCACAAAGTGAGGTGGTCAGTGTGGAAAGTTTATCACTGTCTTGTCCCTTTGGAGGAGGCAGAGCATTCACACACCCTCTGCCCCAGTACACAAATGTCAGTCTTTTTGCAGGCTGCTGTTTTCCTTTTGAAGATGCCGATGGTGTCTCTGATCCACTAATCCATTTATCCAGTTTCATGAGTGCATTGGCTGAATACGCTCACAATAGCCTTGCCCAGCTGGAAACAAGAAGTCAGTGAGTGCAGCCGGCACACCCACCAATGCCTGACACCACTCTGGGACGAGGCTCGAGTGCTTGTCTCAAAAAAACACCCCATCCCATCCCATGCCATCCCATCCCAGCCCAAACCAAAACCCCCAGAGCCCCCAACCTGCCGTGTTGTGCCCAATGCTGTGATCCTCCCCTCCCTGAGAACAGAGGTATTTTTAGCACCATCTATAGTGGGCTACGGGGTTGTATTATTTTCACGATATCTGGCTGTCTCAATGAGGGTTGAGGCACGCTTGAGGAAAAAAAAATGCCTCCGGGACTCTGCAAACAAGTGCACATTAAAGAAACTGGTCAGTCGCTGCCAAGGGGGAGGGGGCACGGGAGAGGCAGCGGGCAACGGGCTTCCATTTGTGTTCGGTGCTGTGCCGTTATTTGCCAGCTTTTTACTGCATTTTAAATGTATGTTTAATTACCAGTGTTATTGGTAATAACAGAATGTTTGAAAATATTAAATACATTTGTGAGCTTGTGTGAAAAAGAAGTTAAAAGGTGTTCGGTGCACAGAATGTTAAAAAGATCTCACAATGAAGTGATTAACATTTTTATGAATAAAATTAATCACGCATTAACTCTGCAGCTCAATACATCTGAATGCCAAATGTTGCACAGCAGCCCTTTCCCCTAAACCCAAGAATTTTGGATGCAGTATTGACCCACATCAAACACTCGTCTATTAGTAATGGCAGTGTAGTTATGAGAAGATATTTTAATAATGTACATTTACATTGGAGGCAAGCAAATAAAAGGGAGAAAATAAATTGGGGGTATTTTGTCAGGATTTGTGAGGACTGGTAGGCACATAAAGTACATTAGGAAGCAGTCAATAGGGGCAACTGTTCGAAGAAAAAAGAAGTTTATGTGGCACTCATGGAGGCAAACAGCAAAGTGACCATAGTAAACAGATTGCAGTGGATTGCGCTTAGCTCTCCTTGGCTCTTATTAGCGCGCTCATTGTTCTGGGCAAAGCTTATTAGGTTTTAAGATGGGAGCTTACCATTATTAAAATTTCTACTGTGTCAGATAATAAAATGTGATCTCTCTCTCTCTCTCTCTTTCCTCTGTGTGTGTGTATATGTGCGCGCGCGCGCGCGTGTGTGTGTGTTTTCTAATCTCTTGCCACTGTGGTTTTGGGATTATTCCAGCAGGCTGTACAAAGGGAAGCAAAGGCATCTGAAGTGTCACTCTACAGCTGTGGCAAAGTAACAGAATTTCCATTTTGTTGATGCTCCCAGCACATGTGTGCAGCAGAAGGTGATATCAAAGGAGCCGTTCTTCCTCAGTTCTGCACATTATTTTTCACTGCTGTGGCGAATCTCTCTGAGCTCCGTGAACCAATAAAACAACGGTCCCTGTTTGAGTTGATATATTAATATTTACTGAGGATTTGCAAGGTCGGGGCTAAATGTCAGCAGATTGCTGGGGCAGTACTGTGGGGAATAATTAAACAAATCTCACAGCAGTTCAGCCTCCTAACATCTTTATTAATCTTTTTTTTTTTTTTTTCCCTTTCCTGAAACAGTACACTGAAATACTGCTTTTTCAACCTTAGTGAAGATTTGAGAGAAGTTTCATGATAAAATCCTGGATTGGAAGTATTTGTTTTTGACAGTTTCTTGGCCCACTTGTCTGCAGATGTTAGTTAGTTGTGAAGGCTATGATGTGTGAATTATCACCAAGCTGCTGGGATTCTCACCTGCCTCTCCATCAAATTCATCTTGACCAGTCTGCCAAGCACAATAATATTGCTGCTATAAATGGAGACTCAAATTGGCTTCATTAAGTAATGGGTCCACTTCTCTAAGAGAAGAAACTGGAGGACCCCAATTCAGTATGCATGTCTCCCTTAACGTGATTATAGCATGCACTTTAGTACAACTTAGACAATTCTCTTTAATAAGCTTCATAATTAGTGTTGGGATGCCTCATTACAAGTCATTGCCTGTAGCAGTCCTAGGCCAAACAGCCCTTCTCAATCTGATTTATTTTATTTTATTTTTTTTTTTATCAGGCAGCAGGAGCTGTCTAGAGCTTTTTGTTTGTATAATAGGGACTTGCATTAAGCCCCCAGTGTAAAAATACCACAAGGAAATTAATTGCTTCTGTGCAGATTCACCACAGATGTGTCCTGTTATGGGGAATGGTATATTTCTGACATTGCTATACTGCAGTGTGCTGGGAGGAAAAAAAAAAAAAAAGGTCTGGAAAAGCTACAAATGCAAACATATTAGCATCCATATAGGTTCCTTATGTTGTAACTGAAAACAAGGAGATTTTTAAAGTGTGTCAGAGCCTTCAAGCCTTTTTTGAAATAAAGTGGATTTTTTTTTCTGAATTTTTTTTTCTTAAATACTCAAAACCCACTAATAAAATACACATGGCCACATATTCTGTTTGGTACTGGCTGATAAATGTGCTACTTAAAATAACACACACGAGGAGTGCGGTGACTCAACGCAATAAGAAGGCTGACACACAAAGCCGCCCTCAAGGTCAGTGGTTTGTTATCTATCACTGTTGGTCAGGTTGTGAATCACAGCTGCAAGTTGCAGCAAGTTAAGGGGAGGAGGAGCATTTAGAGTGCTTGCCCTGTGGAAAAGAAAAGCTGAGCTGGTGGTTTGTTAGCCGCGTCTGAACATCACCCTGCAGCTTCTGGGTAATGCCCATTCCCCTGTCGCTAAAGCAAAGCTGGAAAGTGCCTTGATCCAGATACGAGCGCTTTGATTTACTTGTTAGAATTCAGGTGGAAGGGTTTAGGGTTAGCAAGTCCACCACTGCGGAGCCTTGTAGCACTGCCCTCTCGTTATTTGTATCGATTTCTTTCATCTCAATCCTTGTAAACTTCGGTTTTGACTTTGGGCTGATCCCTCTGATACAGTTGCATTTGCCTAGTGACATCACTATTGATAATCGAGTATTAACAATTCACCTCACAACAGCTACAGGAATGAAGACCTGTTTAGAATAATGTAATGTGGGAGCTGTGGTATTAGAAATAACTGTTTGCATTCTTCTTGTGTGATTGTGAAAGGGACTCCTCCATCTATTAATTCTAGGTGCTGCAAGATGAAAAAAAACCCAAACAACAAACCAACAAGCATCTTCTCTACTGAAATTGAGGATGTTGCGTGTCTGATAATGATACAGCAGCAGAAGTAATAAAACTGCTCTAGTAATGAACCTCCCAGATGAGATTTTCTAAGTATAAGCAACACGTAAAATTCACGGGCAAGTGAAATTTCTGTATTCAGCCCCCCTGAATTTACATACAGGAAACGCTTCACAGGCCTTAATAAATGTATCCGATAAGCTTGACTTCAAGAAAATCCATACGTTAACTGCAAGCAACAGTGGGAACACGTAAGCTACGTAAACAGATCAGATCAGTGTTCAGTTTTAACACACTGCACTTCATAGGATCTTTTACCAGCTGTTTCAGAGCAAAGGGCAAGATAAACTGTATAGACTACTACACAAAGTCTTGCTTTTAAAATAAGTTGGGGTTTTTTGCTCTCCTTTTTTTTTTCATTCTCGTCCGTAAGCTTTTGGTTCTACAATAGTACCACTTTGCTCAAATATATGCATTTTACTTTTTTTTTTTTTTTAGGCTTTCAAAGAGCAAACAGCTCAGACTCACAATCCCAGGGGAAGTGATTATTATTTTTCTGTGCCTTGCAATAGCAGTACCTGGAATCCTCTTAAAAATGGCTCTGTATAACACAGAAGAAAGCCCCTGTCCTAGAACAGGTGAAATTGTACTGGATGACATCTGCGCAGAACATAGCAAAGAAACACTGCCTCTGTGAGACCAGTGGGGGACGGAGCTGCAGAGGTAAAGAAGTGGTTTCCCCAAGTTGCCTACTTTGTTTACGGCAGAAATGAGAACCTGAGCCTGAGAATTAGGGTTTTCACTTGACGGAGACTCAGGTGCAATAGGATGTTTCAAAGATTCACAGTGACTGCAGGTGAGTGGAGGAGCCAGAACTGGTGCTCTTAAACTGCATCCACAGCCTCGTAATATACTCACCACAGTGTCATCAACTCCCATGATGTCACTGGAAACATTTTGACTCAGATCTGAATTTACACACTGGAATCCATACTTATGTGAGTGAAAGCAATCTGATATTTACAAATTATGCTTATTCTCGCTGGAGTCGTCAGAGCAGCTTGCCCTAGAAAGGGTTACAATCGTAAAGGTGGCCTTAGGATCAGGTTGTGTTTTTTTTTTTTTTGTTTTGTTTTTTTACTTAAAAAATAATTTAAAGTTACTCTGTGTATTTTGGTATTTAAAAATTGATTAAGGAACCTACTCTTGGTCTCTTCGGTTTGAAAAACATGTTATATATTTGGAGGAATAATCTAACCTACAAAATGATGCAATATTTGGGAAAATTGCTTTATAATGAGGGGTTTTTTTATTAACAGATTTCTAAAAATGCCAGGCAAATCCTTCAAGTTTTTTTATAAAAGGATAAATGATTTACAACTTCACATGCAAAACTACATGGAAAATAAGAGAATTTAAAAAATTTGGAAAATTAGTTTTAAAAGACATGGTAAACCTTGAAAAATACTGTTTAGCAAAGTGAGATTATGATCAATATATCCATATATGTGGTTCTCCTATACACAGAGAGGAAAAGGGAAAATGGATACTTTCTTCATTTGAGACAGGCATGTTTCAGGTTTTGTGAGGGAGCAGAGGACTTACAAGGATGGAAATAGCAAAAATACTTTACTGCTGCTCTGAACATCAGCAGTTCAGGATCTGTTTGAAAAAATGAATTACATAATACTGGTAAGTGCCACAGAGCACAAAATCTAAAGTTTTTACTAGGAGGAGGAGTTTTTAAGAACAAAAGAGAACAAAACAGGTTGTCATTTTGAAAAAGAGAGTGGGATACAATGAAGAGAGTAGTGGTGATGGTAGAATTAAAATACAGAGTAGCGTGCTCACGGAATAGATTAATATCTTTTGAGGGGAATCGGATATGGAGGTGTACAACCTGTGTGTCTCCTGTGGCTTACTTTCCAGAACCTTAAGGGGATAGTGATGCTTTAATTCAGCATCTCCCTTTGGAGAAGAGTAACTTGAGGGAACATATAAATTCCTTCTCAAGTTACATTTTCTTTGTGGTGATCTCCTTACTGACTTTACAAGAAATGAAAGCAGTAGAACAGAGAAGGAAGCGGAAACCAATTCATGTCACCAACTACTTTTTTAAAAATTTATATGGCCTTCTACTATTGTATATGCGTGTGCATGTGTACGTTAGAGAGCAAAGAAATTATTCCCCCAGGCCTTGCTCATAAGGGCCGCTCTGTGAGTCTAAGTGATTACATGTGGACAAGAGGTAAGAGGAGATGATTTACTGTGAACACAGGAAATTTGTATACGTCTGGTAATCTGTGGTAAATCCGCCAGGAAGCTAACGAAGTCTGATCTTGCCTTACATTTTGTGTTGCTGCTATCTGGGTTTGAGGATGCTCTCAGAAGGTGGGTGAAAGTTAAGTTGTTGGGCTCCTTGCAATGCCCAAACTCATGGCTTTCTTAGGCAGGACAAGTCCTACAGTCTACCTTGGCCCTCCCTTACCAATTTGTGCAAGGTATATGGAGGATCAGAGAAGCATAACAGAAGTGCCGTTCTCCCCAACAAACTTGTCCCTCTCAATTGCTTTTCTGTCGTAAGTGGTGTGTGCATGTTCTTGGTCTCACTAGGCTCACTTGGTTTTGCCTTCCCGCCTCCCCCCCCCCCCCCCCCCCCCCAAATATTTGGCTCATAGTACCACAGTACTTGACTCTGTCTACATTTGTTTGATAGCCTCTTATCAGCTTTGAGAAACTGATTCGGTTTTGTCACATCTGTGTAGAAAGCACCCTTTGATAGTACGTGATACTCATGTCCGCAGTGCAGGCCTTTTGGGTCTCAGGTACAATCACCAACAAAATGCAAGGGTTCTCACTTGCATTGTTGGCAAGTGGCTCTTATTTTTGGAGCACAATCTGCTCAATCTTTTCTGGCAATATGCACTCATAGCTCTGGGCTCGCTCACCATGCATACAGCTTCAGTTAGTTGCTCCTGCAATAGAAAGACTGTGACTGAAGGCCATTTGTGTAAGTGTTCATTGGTCATCTTCATCACCTTCTCTCAGGGCCTTTTCCTGGCTTCAGGGCTTTTATCTTGGTTCTCTCTTTCTTCATCCTCCCTTTCAAACAATATTCTCTTCTTTGTTTCTTCTCTATATCCTCTCAGCAGGTAGGAGGCTTTCCCTTGGTTGCTGTAAGAACAGGCTGCTGTCAGCAGACAGCTTGACCGTTCTGTCCTCTTCAACAGACCTCCATGCCTGCCTGCCTCTATTGTCCCTTGCCTCTCCAGATTTAAAACATTCTCCTCCTTACTTGAAATAATGACACTTTTACACTTCTTGTGAAACTACAAGAAAAAAAAATAATTCCGCACTGAATACCAGCCTCCATCATCCCCTTTCATCAGAAAACATTCTCCTCAACTCTCCGTTGAGGGTATATGGTTGTCATTTCACTGAGCTTCTGGGAGACGGTGAGCAATGGGATGCTGCTCCCAAACCATCACTACAAACATCACACCCTGTCATCCTGGCCAGTCTTCTGCTAGTCTTGATCCAAGAGAGGAATACAAGAATACTGCTGTTTTGCCTGACAGAAGCCGCTCCTTACATCAGTTTCAAAGGATGGCAGAAAAATGCTGGCTATGCAAGCTCTCATATCCCTGATCCCAGGGAGAACTTCTTTTGCACTTGACAGTCATCTCTTTCAAACCTTTCATTGGAATGAGATTTGAGACTCCCAGATCTTCTGTAAGAGACCATTACTCCATACCTGAACGTGCAGAGGTTCTCATCTCCCAGGATCAGAGCATGTGCACGCAGATCTCATAGGGAAGACAGGGAACACAGCAGTAGAGCTAAGGGCAGTCCCAAAGGACCTCAAGCCCAGAGAACAAACACATGTTGGAAAGTACAAAAATATTTTATTGTTGTCAAATCTATAAACCTGATGTGCAATTCTAACCAGATCAGGCTTTGGGCTGTTTGCCCAGTTATTCATAAGAAAGTGTCCAGAGTGGATAAGATTGTGAGATTCTCCTGGGACGCAGCTCTTGATCTGGCTATTTTGTGTTGTGTTTGATAATACACAGTTCTCTGCCAGAGGGAATTCTGGGCTTACATCCATGTTCATCCTCATGTTCAGGCAGCAGGGTTAGGACTAGTTATGTAAGTGCGTTGTGTGTAAATCAAGAGTCCCTCAGAGCAATGGGGAAATTGTGTGAAGTCTGGTCTGAAAGTGATCTCCATCCTTCCCTCTGCCTCCTTTTCTACAGAATGAACATTGTCTTGGGATTTTCTACTGTAAGCCTCCCTTAAAGATTTGATCGTGTTTCTTCCTAGAGATGTTGAGGAATTTCCTTGGAAAGTTCTGAAATGGAGCTTGTGGAGTAGGGAATCAGCACAAGACACTTGTTCCCCCACATCTGATGTAGAAGGATAGTCTGAATATCCCAATATGGGTTTTTCAGATGACTGTAGGTGTAGCAGAACTGTATCCTACACAGTGTGAGAGAATAACTGATCTCTGGCTTGTGGGTAGTGCTCACTGGTATGTGGAGGAAGAATAACTTCTGGGTGCATGAGGGAAGAGGTTGCCAGTCTGGAAGCATGGTGCTGGGCAGTGAATATCTTTGGGATAGTTCTCACTGCCCCTAGGCAGTGATTCCAAGCAAGCTGAAGGCGTTGCCTTGCTTGGTTGGAAGTCCCTACAAGGCAAATGGTAGGAAGAGGTCACTCATAGGCTTATGCGCATGGCAGATGTTTCGATGTCTGTCTCTCTGAACGTATCCTTCTTTAGGAGATATCGACTTATGTCCCATTTTTCTCCTTTGAGTTACTAGTTTGGAATCTGTCTTCCCATCTTCCATTCCAAGAACAAAATGAGCTGCACAGTAGTCATTTATGATGGACCTTCTTATACGTAGCCCCCTTCCAAGCAGAGTTACTGCCTTTGGGTTGTAAAGCTCCATCAGCTTTTCTTCCTTAATGTGTCACTGCTATCTTCTCTGCATTAAGTGCTCTCTGTAGCATTAGAATTGCTGCATCTGACTTTCCCAGGCCATACTCCTAAACTAACTGTCCAGATTTTCTCCTGATTTGATGATTTCTCAGAGGTAGGATACTGTCATTTGCTTGGGTGCTATACTTAGAAATAAGAGGCCTGTGTGTGCCGTGTCTTTTTGAAGAGGTACATTCTGTGTGTAAAAAGGTGGAATAGGGTCATGGCATGAAGATCTCATGATTTTATGCTACAAAGTCTTGTGAGAGAGGTGTGGGTAGGCTTAGGATCTTCAGAAGAGGCACTACAGAGCACAAGTGTTGAAGGCTATAGGGGGGTATATGCTGGAAGCATTGGACACTTCCATGGTTCTCTCCCACCCATTTCCCTCTTTAGGTGACAACATGCCTACCATGCCCCAGAGAATATTTCAAAAGTAGATGGAAGCAGTAAGGGAATTTGGTCAGGGAATTTCACCTCAGGGTTGCCAACAGGACCAAATTCCAACAGGGCAGTGCAGACACGGCTTTCCAGGTTGGCATATCTCCACTGTAGTAAGAATAATTAATATTTTGGCTAAAAAAGAAAGCATAGAAGCACTTCAGAGACTATTTATGAAAGTTTTTGGAAAGTTATGTGTTCAAGAGTATTTCTGCTTTTGAGAGATACCATTTGAATAGATTCCATCATCTCAAGTGTCATTCATTCACATACAGATAGAGTTCATGGAAATAGTATACTCTATTTTAGGTTTACAGAACTTCATAAGTACACCCAGATTTATTGCAGCAGCTGAAAGACATTCAGTGGTATTCTAATGTGCAAGACTTAACAACATTTTATCTGTTTTGTTTGGTGTGCCATCTTTACTCACGCAAGGAACATGTCAAACGCAGGAACCATCGCTGACTTCCAGGTGTACTCACAGGAGTTTGAATAAAAGAGTTGATCCCAGTATGTTCTCAGGAGCATACCTTGCTATTCTAACTTTCGTTATAGTAACATTCTTGCACAACTGTTATATCTTAAGACAAATAAACGAGAATTTTTAGGTGACTGATGAGGATATGTATGGGATAAACAGAACATCTTTCCTTCAATTGAGAGAGGATATGTATTTTCCCATTTTAGAAATCATGATTTGTATCTTTTTTGGATAACTGTTATCTCCAGTCACAATGATGGTCTAAATATTTCAGGCTACAGGCAGAGCTTGCAAGAATCTTACTTAATTATGTGATATATTAGTGTTATATTGATTATGTTATTGCCTCTAAATCCTGTTGCTTAATAAAGCTGCAGTCATTTTGTAATAAAGTTGTGTTTGCAGTCAATTAATGGCTGTCTGGGGGCAATGGACAAAGTAGTAGGATATTGGTATGAAGTAGAAAGCATGGCAGTGGGACTTCCAGTATAAAACTAGGAAATACAAATGCTTGGATCAAGTAAAAGAGAAAAAAATATATATTTAGCCCCTGTTCAGTACACTGGTTCACAGTTTTCTTTTAGGTCCAACAGAAAAAGCAGCATTGTGCAAAGCATCTGCACATGAATACAGGGCAGGATAATATTTGATTTAAAAATACAAGTAAACGATAACTGCCAATATTGAGACCATGTGAAGGCAAAGGAACAAAGCATACTTTCATTGCTAATCATGTTAACATCAAAGTTTGAAGAGTACATTCGCCTATTCAGAGGAAATGCCATCACACTTCTGACGATCACATCTGCCACTAATATCATCCGGCATGTGGTCAGGTCTCTGTTCTGACTTTTATCTCTCTACCAAAATTTCATGTCTCGATTTTAACATCTGATGCTAAATTCAGGTCACTACAAAATAAGTACAACTTTTATTTCTTTTCCACTTTCATGATGTGTTCAAGAGATGCGTTTTAAAATCAGTACGTAGTATGAAATAAATACTAATTTTTTTTCTTTGTTTTTGTGAAGCCTTTTCTCATTTTAGGAGGTGGGGTTTTTTTGGGAGGGGTGTTGTTTGTTTTTTGGTTTTGTTTTGATTTTTTTTGCTTAAGTTGCCTTAGAAAACATTGTGTTGCACCTGTAGGAAATGCAGAGGTCTGATTTATCACTACAATATTCTACTTTCATGCCAGAAATCAATGAAGTTTCATCTGTGTAAAACTGGAGTAGTGCACTCACACTCCATACAATTTTAAGCCAGAGGGTTTCAAGCATTGATTCACAAGTCTATGAAAGACTGAAGTTTTGCCTTCCCTGAAGTTTTATCTTGACAACATATATCTAGCATATATGTTGATGGCAACAACACATAAATGTGTTTGATAATTACTTTTTAGCTACGTCCCTAATGTTAAAGCTTTCTTGCTTTTGTTGAGGGGGTAAACTACAGACCTCTCCCCCTTACCTTTAAGATGTTTAAATGAAGAGAAAATGTTTCCACAGACATATTTCAGTATCCGTTTAAAGACTTTCTGTATTCTTAATGCCATTAAAAATGGAGCTTTACAGCAGGTACCTAAATAGGGAGGAAGAGAGTTCCCTGATTTTAAAATTGTGGTGGGATTATTCAGAGATTTCTGAGCACATGAAACAAAGGTGTATGTTGATAGTTTTTCCTTTACGTGCCAACATAGCACTCATCTTTAGGCTAGGAAGTAATAAATTCTCATTTCAAAGCTGAAGCAACTCAATGCTGATAATGAGGTGGAAGAATAGGGAATACTGTATTTCTTTATACAGTAAAGAAATCCTTCCAGTTATCCCAACGCCATATTAAGCACATATCTGTTTTGGCCCTGTAAGAGATTCTTTAGGTGGAGTCTAACAACCCTGTGCTGCTTTCCAAAGCAGAGAAGGAAGAAGTCTAGCATATGGGTCAATGTTTTCTTAAGAGTAAGAACTGATTGTAATGAACAAAGGCTATGCATATTTTAGTTTTGTTAATGGTACACCATTTGGGAAGTCTACCTCCACAATCACTGTAGTATCAGCTGGAATAATTATAAAGAGCTGTGGGAATTCTTTGAGAGTAAAAAATACACCACTACACTTTAATTGAGTCCTTGTTGCTTCTTGAATTAAATTTGGTGGTCTTTTCAGGTCTTTTACCATGCCTTTTTTGGCAACTTTTTATGTTGTCCCTCGTGTTCTTCCTTCTCTTCACTTCATTTTCCATGCATCTGCACAGACAGTCATAAAAATCCATGGCTCACAGAAGAGAAGCACTCCCAATGGCTGGTTTTTGTCCCTCAGATAAAATCTGGTAAAAACAACGGACCAAAATATTTTCAGAATTTGTGGTTGGTTTTTTTCCCCCAAGTACACCAAATACATAATGTACAAAGTTTTAGCAGTTATTTTTTCCATCTGCTTTACCTACCAGTGGATAGCTCACACACGTATGGAGATCTCTTTTTCTATAGAACCAAAACCAGTGAATATAAAAATCATGTCTAAACAATGCTAGTTGCTAGCTGCAACACATTCAACAGTGCTACTAGCTGAATATCTGACATGTAACTAATTTGATGAAGACAGGTAACACCTTGGTTTTCTAGTAACATAGAAGAGCTACTTCGTGATACAAGCTTAGCCAAGATGGTTTTAGTAAAGAAATATATCTTAATATGATCAAAATACAAGCTGGAGTGCTACTGGTGTACTGACTACCACCTGCTTACACTAAAAGGTCACCAGCCACCTGACAGCCCCTACTAGGTAACCCATTGTACCCTAGCCCTTAAAAGAAATCAGCCCATATGACTGGCCCCCTCAAGTTGCTGAGTATGTCATCCCTGTGGTCATTGAGAGGTCTTGGAGCAGGCAGGGGTGTTAAGGAGGAAAAGCGGAGTTGTTGCCAGCTCTTTGATTGGAGCATGAAGGACTTTACATCGACCTTTTGAAGAAAGAACATTTCCCCAGAGCCCAGTCCAGCTTGGGAAAGATTGGCACAAGCCTGCCCCATCAACCGAGTCTTTCCAACAAAGACCTGATGAGAAGTGGCCATACCAACTGCACAAGCAGTGGGAGAGACACCCCTGGGATGCAGGAGGCATCCACTCCTTCCTGAAAAAGCGGTTCCAGCTCCTCTGCCTGTCAAGCCTGGATAAACTGTAGGGAGAAAGCCTAGACGAAGAAGGATATGGAGAGGCGGGGCAAGAAATAAGCACATGAGCACATGTGGGACAAAACTGTTTTGCTCTGCCAGGTCACTGGGGGCCCAGACCCACTGGAGACTGAGATGACATTGAAGAGGATACTGTGAGGGACCAGCAGGAGGTGCAGCTTATATACATGGCCCTGGCTGAGATTCCTCCAGAAAGAGGCAACAAACTTCCTGCAGAAGGGCCAAATTCATTGCTTCCAATCTCTTGCAGGCACTGGAGGCATCTGTAGTCCACAGCCTTGCTTAGCCTGGGTCCAGAGCTTGAAGTAGTGCAAGGTGACTTAGACACGTGCCAGTGAGTAGCTGGGTAGCTTCATCTACTCTGAAGGATGTAGAAAGCCGGATCCAGGCTTTACTCAGAGCTGCACAGTGACAGAACAAGAGACGATGGATGGAAGGTGCAGCTTTTAGATATTATGAATAACCTTTTCTCCACAAGGGTTTTCAAATACATGCATTGATTTTTTAAATTCTGTTTGTGGAGATACCCAAAACTCAGCTGGACACGTCCCTGAGCAACCTGATTTCAGTTGGCCTTGCTGGACCAGATCACCTGCAGAGGTTCTTTCTACTAAATTAGTGTATGACTCTATGAAATGTGTTGGAGCTGTTGTCACAGTGCCAGAATTTGATACATAAAAAGCAGGAGTGGATGGTAACGGCTAAGTTATACTTACCAGCTTACAAGCAGCAGGTGACCCTACCTAGTGTTTATTTAATCACTGCTATGGTCAGGAGTACTGTGCAAATTATCTACTTTTTTTAAAGTGGTATTATATTGATTATTTTTACCTCCTTAGGAAGCACTGTTATAAAAATCTTTATACTCCCGCAAGTCTTTTAGCAAAGAGGATAAAAATCAAATTTCACAGCTGTGCTAACATTAGGCCCAGACCATTTTCAGTACATATTAAATACAAAACGTTAAAATAACATTAAAAGCCTAATTTAAGCTGACAAAGGCAAAGAAATCAGAATTTGGATGAAAAAAATATGAAAAGGAAAGTAACCTCTCTCTAGACATATACACACCAACTTTCTCAAGTTTTTTTAATAAGATTTGTATTTCTTTTGGAAAAAATATAACGTCCCTGGGACTATTAGGGAACAAATAACATGGGACGTTTTCCAAAATAATCTATTGTAATTCATGATTTTAATAAATTTTAAAATATCAAATGCAATTACTAAATCCTAACATATCAGATTAAGGATATTGCTCTTTTTATGTTCCAATTAAATCCTTTGGAGGTTTCATATTGGGAATATTGCATAATACAAAATTTAGAAAAATATGTGCAGTTAAATGCACTTCTACAAAAGCACTTAAAGGATATTCACAGCAGCTTCTTCTTGAATATAAACAGATCTCACTCATTGTTTATTTTGGGGAGAGAAGTAGATCAGGAAGTCCAGCTAGTTCAAGTGTATTTTTAGAGAAAGACAAACTTTCAGAACGTCTTATGTTAATATATCAATGGGAGTTGCAGGGGCATCCCATGACTAGCTTGCAGGAAAATTAGGACAAGGATGCAATACTGTAAAAATGGCATAATTATGGATGGTTCTGTGTATCATTTCTAGTTTCCAGTCAGCTCTAAATGTACCTATACTTGCTGCAAAAGTGTTCGTTGTTTTGTGTTAGATGGATATTCTGTAGATTTAGCAGAAAAGGTGGCATGGCTGATGCTTTCCTGTCTTATTTGTGCACTACAGATATATATGCATTGCGAGACAGATTTGAATTCCTTCTGAAGGTTGCTTGTATATTGAAAAGCATGTACAGAAATGGTACGCACCATACGTAAATACAAACGCTGTAGCTTTGGAATAGGGTCTGCTAAGAAGTAGATGAAGCTTGATCTGAGGA
This sequence comes from Burhinus oedicnemus, assembly GCA_008921705.1. NCBI lineage: Eukaryota > Metazoa > Chordata > Aves > Charadriiformes > Burhinidae > Burhinus > Burhinus oedicnemus. The sequence goes on from VFFE01009111.1 coordinate 3,388,215, forward strand.
CATCAGTTACAGACATCTGTTGAGTAGTCTCTGCTGTGCTATACCGCCGGGTTTTCTCAGATGCTTAGTATCTGGAAGAGGAAGCTGGGGTCTGAAGTGTCAGCCTTTGTTATCATAAGGTGAGTGACCTTTCAAATTGTACGATGGGTCAAGGTCTTCTAATAATTCATCAATACAACATTGTCTCAGGATTCCCCAACTGATCTTAGCTATTGTATCTTGCTGTGTCTTTTAATCTTGTGGATATAGCTTTTTCCTGCAAGGAAACACCTATTTTGATTTTCAAACAAGGGCACACAGTTTTTAACTAAGCGGGAAAAAAGTAACTGTTAGCTTATCTTTAAAAATACGTTCTGTAATATATTCATGTGCGATAGACCTACATTTAACATAGGAACTACGCATATTGAAAGAAAACTATACTAATGAAAAAAACTCTGTATAAAAGCTAACAAATACTTCAGTATTCTACTTCTAAGGGCTGAGCCACAGTCAATCCAAACAAAATCAGTGGATTTTGTTTATTATTCAATATAGGCCTTAGGAGATGAAATAACTGGTTGGAAAAGATGGAAAAGAGGTACTGAAGTAAAAAAAACTATGAACCAGAAAAAAAAAAATCCCTCTCCTGCTCATCTGCTACTTGCCCTTGAAGGCCCATGTTCTACTTGAAAATTGTTTTGCTGCCTAGAAGACGTCACCTGATGCCAGCCCCTCTCTAATGACTCTCATGGTGTTATCACGAATTTTGCGTCTGTGCACATCAATAAGTAGCGTGCCAGTGCCAGCTCTCACAGCTGCAGGGAGGGCAAGGATCAATTTAGAACATCAAAAGATATTTGTGGCTACAACTCGGGTGTCCCTAGCTAGTTTGTAGACTGTGTTTTTCTTAGACCATATCACGGCTGTTGTAGTATGAGATGTTGGTCTATGTCAGACAATCCAGAACCATTTGGAGATAATCTGGAAAATCTGCATCTGAATTTGATACTTCAGTATATGACTTAGAGATGCTTTTTTTTTTTTTTTTTTAACAGTCAAAAACCCAGAAATCATAACAACAAAAAAAAAATCCCAAGCACCCAAACAACAGGTGAGATGTATATATGAGTTAATGTATATGTGAATTAATCTGGAGGGGAAGAGAAAAGAAATTAAAGATTTAAAGAATTGTTAAATAGACATAATAAAAAGACAGAATGTATTCCTTTCCTACTACAGCAAAGTGTCTGAAAATTAAAGTAGTTCTACTGGCACACTCTGGGATTTATGACAATTGTTTTTTGGTGGGTTTTTTCGTATTTTTTTTCCTTTATTTTCTCCCTCAGAGAAAGTTTAAAAAAACTCAACAACCAAAAAGGGTAAATCTGCATAGCAAGGTCCTGGATATTTTTTAACTGTCCATATAAGCATATCTTGTGTGGTCTGATACATAGTTCAGGGTGTAGTTTTCAAAATGTCAAGCAGGCACATGACTTATAAGCCCACACCACTTTTCATTTTTGACAATTTTGCAGAAATCACCCAAAGGCCAGAACAGCAGTGGACATTCATACCCACTAGAAGATGTATTTTACAGTAAATTGAGCTTATGAAAGGAAACCTGTTGAAGCTTCTTTCTCACAGGCCAAACTGTTCATCATTTGTTGGCAATACTCCAGTTCTGTTTTATGGAAAACATACATACTTATCTAATCATCTCCCTTCTCTGTATTAGTACATTGCTATGTTATAATACTTTTTTTTCCAAGCACAGATGTTACCACTCTTTGTCTTGTACCAAAGATGATCTTAATATACAAATCATCACAGTGGCTTCGATGAAAAGCTGTCTAGCGGAGGATACTACCTGGTCATCCTATAAGAAGAATAATGTTTTTATAGCTTTCTATATAGTTTCCTGTAGGGGATTTGGGTCCATCTTTCTTCCCTTTCATTCTCCATGCTCTCTTCTCCTTGCATATAGCCACTGTACGCTTTACACAGTTTTCCCACATAACGACTTTATAGAGCAAAACACAAAATTAGGAACAAGCACCTATACAATTGCAGTCTAGGCAATTCTTGCTGTAACCATTGCCTACTTCCTTATTTTCCAAAATTTTAACAGCAAGTCAGCAGATTTATGTTTTAGATAAAAGTCACCTAATTGCATTCCTTGGTTTGAGAAAAATAAACTTACAAAAAACTCATCTGTCTTGACTACAAAGTGAGTTTACAAAAGAACTTTAGTACAGAAAAATACTGGATGGGGTTCTGAATAGTTTTATTATTGCAATATTTATATAAACTACTTCTAAAAGCCTAAGGACTGTTTTCCCTCTTCATACATTTGTAGCATAAATATCATCAATGGTGGTAGGAATGATATGCATGTTTGGAAAATAAACCCTTTAAAGACTATGACTGAAACATACAGAACTACAAAAAGAATCCCTTAAAGGAGAAATACACCATTAACGAACATGAGGATCTAGAGTCTTCTGTTAGCAGATTGCTAGTTCACATTTTTAACACATCAACAGAGACATGAGTGTTAACTTTTGATGATCTCGCAGTGAGCTATATAAGGCAATATTGATACCAGATTTAAATTTAAATATAAGTGAACATCTCCTAAAGGAAAAAAAAAAGAAAGAAGACTTCTGGAGTCATCTTCTCACAACACCAATGTCTGTATAGGCAATGAATTGAATTAAACCTATTGCACTGAGAGATGGCATTGTACAGTTACTTGTACGTTTGTTTAAATAAAGCTATTGTTCTAGCATATATACTCATGATTTGATTGCGTTTTTTTGGCGGCAGGTTCTGTTATCTGTCTCTTCAGAGGGCAGAATACTGAAATTAAATATTAAAGTGAGCAAATGCATTTAGTTCAGCTGAAAATTCCGTCACTACAGAGATAAATACCTTTTATAGTTTAGACATTTCTATTTAGGCTTACTGAAAGCAAAGGACTTTGCTTTTGGAAAGTTCTGAATTAAAGAGTAAGAAGATAAGCCAATTTCTTGAGACAGAGTACTCTGCAGCTACAGCTGTGTAACTGTGACACTGTAGCTTATTAGCTGAATGTTGCTGCCTGTAAAAGAAAAAAAGTTGAAAAATTGCTACATTCAAAACCCACCCTGCTAAATCCTGAAGCTGATAAAATAAGCAAATTTCCTATGTTTAGTCTGTAATAACCATGATGGGCTCCTTTAGAACTAGCGGGGTTAAAGCCTCTGAGCTGCTTGGGTGAGGAAATCAGAGAGGCCAAACCTGGGAGGGAACAAGCTTGGACACACGGTGATGTTAGAGATAGTTGTGTGGTGTGATCAGCACGTGGCAGGACTGGGCTTTTGAGAACTAAATCTTCTGAGAACTAAATGAAATATAATTCCACCAGCGCATTGGCCCTGGAAAAGCCGTAGACTGTCTTGTAGCACCTTTGGTCTAGATCACATATAAGTTTTACTCTTTCAGTTATGCTCTTAGCTATTGAACTCTAGATCTTTCAGTCACGTGTCAAAATAAATACTGTCTGACAGCTAAAGAATACCTTTATCATCCCCCATTGCTCACTGACTTCATAGAAGCATACCTTTAGTCTTCACAAGAAAAAAGGAGGCTGTGATCTCAATATTTCAACACTTTTATTTACCTTATCTGTAATATAATTAATAGATGACTGCATAAAGATCAAGGTGGCTATCAAAGAAAATGAGACAGCTTCATATGAAACTTGCTCTTTTGAATCAGTCTAGGACTCTATCAAAGCATGTGTGATAATTTCATGTAAATCCCGGTGTTCTGAGTCTGTATCTTTTAACCTGTACATACCATTTTTAACACACTACATTTCAAAGACATTCAAAGCTGATCTAATTTGTATTACAGAATTACATTATAATCTGCAAGCAGCACATCATACTGATTTCTTAAAATTAATGTGGAAGCTCATTATAAAGACATCTACAGAGGGCTCATGTAGTCTTTCTCAAAATACTGTGACTTAAAACAACCACATTCTGTATCTAAAGTACACCTTTTTCTAGCCAGTCAGATCTTTCTCTGAAGTCTGTATTTTGAAATTTTGAGCATAAACCCAAGATCAAAATATTCAGTGGCATCCAGGATTGCCATTTGTAAAAAACCTCTGAATTTTTGGTGTTGAAATAATAAAAAAGTTTTAAATTTTTTATTTATGAGATGATGAACTAAGGAGATTGGTCACCATAGTGGAAATGAATGCAAGTGATGGACTTGTAAAAAATAAAAAGCAGTAATACTAAATAGGGCTCACATAAAGGGAAGTCTCCAGTTGTATTTCTGCTAACTTGTTTATGTGAGACCTAAACAGTCTTTTCAAAATGAACCTAGGATTACAAATTTATTAAACAGACTATAAAAAGAAGGCGTGTAGTCCTTGCATGAAAAACTAATGGACACTTGTTTACAAGGGAACCATCCTAGATGGGGTACAGCCATAGACTGTCCTTCTACCAGATTCCAGGGTGCACCACTTTTTGGAAAAGCACAGCAAAAGTAGTATAGACTTCCAGGCCAATTTATTTAAACACATTATAAATTGTAATCTGACCACTCTCTAAGTCTGGTTTTAAATTAACACTGAATCATTACACTTGAGCACCCTCCCATGCCAACATTGCATTACTTACTAACCTGCCTGCCTGAATAAGTGAATCACATCTGCCGATTTTTATTCTCTTTTCAAGATTAGCAGGAACTATCCACACTACACAAGATAAGAATACCTAAAACCCCCTAAATATGAAATATAAATGATGTAAATAGCTGACCAGCCTCAAGGTTCATCAAATGATGAAATAAAGAAAAAAAAAAAGAAAAAAAAAGAAAGAAGGAGGTCTACACTAGAATGACCTTGGACCTTAAAGTAAGTTTAATATGCTGAATACCGCAACAGAAGAAGTTGGAATAAAGTGATCAGTTGACGATGACAGTGTCCAAAATCACAATCAGATAATCTGAAGCACAGAGGACTCCAAGGCAGGTGGACAGTCACACTTCATGCCCATGTTACTTTCTAATGGAAGGACATCAAACCAGATCTTTATATACCTGGCTTGGCTGATAGCATTACTATGAGTTCCCTCAAGACTATGTCTTTATAAAGGGGCAAAGAGACCTGATCCTATTCCTACCCTACCAGAATGCTTCCATATAAATTACTAGGAGTCATCAACCCCTAAAAAGAATCAAAACTTACAAGCCTATATAACTTGTATTAGCTACAGTTAAAGTAAGCCTTGAAAATGTACAAGCATAGTACCAAGCAGACCTTTTGTTTAGAACATACCATATACAAGAAAAAGGACTAGAACAAATACTTTTCAGTCAACTCCACAAAGTTGGTTGTGTGGTATCAGAAGAGAGAGGAGCTCCAGAGTGCCCAACCCCTGACGAGCAGAATCCAGTTTGATACAACTATTTACCCATTGTTCCAAAACACACAACTTTACAGCAAGACAGAGCCAGGAGGTTCAGAGGTGTGGACTGCCTAGTAGCTGCCAGGCAATCCAGGAAAAGCAGTGTCTGGATGACGGAAAAGCCCACAGAAAGCAGCTGAATAGGAAAGCCTAAACAAAGTTGATGCACTGTATATCTTAAGGTCTTTTTGTCTCATCCATCTGCAAGTGGAAGGCATTTGCCTACTGTTTTGGCAGTGAAAGCATCGGTGTTTGGGTTCCCACCATCAAGCACCCAGGTGTTTTTCACTCATTTGGAGAAGGCAGATGTTAGATTTACAGCATCCATTAACAAGGGATTAGATATGGAGTATTCCTTAACAAGAGAACAGGAATAAGGACTGTACAGTGCACAGAGACATGATAGCACTTTTTCTGCACCTCATACAGGCAATCACAGCTGCAATTTTAGATTTTGTGTTCATCATTGCTATAAAAATTGGCATGAAGTTGTTGGAGATCATGCTCACATAACTGAGGACAAAATTTCACCCGTTCCCTTTAATTGGAAGGGTGTGCATGCCAAGGGCAAAGCTTGGTCTCTTAATTCTAGAGAAGGCATTACCAACTGTGCAGAGTGAAAAACGTGAAAACTAAAACCTGTGAAAGCTTCCTGTTCCACCAAAGGAACCTGCTAATAATACACTTTCTCTACACTAAAAAATAATCACCTCGGGATATATATTAATTATGGCTTAAAAGACCAATAAATTAATATGGTATAGAAATGAACCTGTTACAGTGAAAACATTTTGTGCCTCTTGCCAAAAACTATTTAATAATTTGAATGAATCTTTTAGACAAACAGAAATCTGAAGAATTATCCCACTATCTGAATGCCATGAATCTGCTGGCCTCTCTAAAGAAAAAGCCCTAAAACAACAATTTCTATTCCACTTCTTCCCCAGAGAAAAAGAGTCCAAACAGAGAAATGATCCCTGCTAAAAACAAGTACTGATCTGACGCTACTAGTGATGTTTCAGCTTTGAGTGCATGCCTTGTTTTTCAGGAAATAACTTAAATCCAGTACAGATTACAGCTACGAAATAAAAAGCAGAGCCACATCTGGCTGTCACATCTGTGCAAAGCAAATCTTACTTTGTTTGGCTTGCCTGATTTATGGGTGTATCTAAATCATCTCAAGGCTATTTCATTTCTCATTTGCATAAAGGAAGCAACAATATTGTATCATTTTTAATTGCTGTAATGTGCAAACAGAGTTTGTACCATGTCACTTCACTGTAGTGTCTTTGAAGAATGTCTAAATGGAGGGAAAACAGTGCACAAATATATATTTTCCCAATTTCAAAATAAATCATGCAAATAAATAAAATATACATTTAAATCTACAAATGTTGCAAACTATAAAATTATATATACTGCTATATAATACATAATACATTTTTTAAAAAAAGATATAAATTAAAAATTATTAAATCAAGTGAGGGAAAACTGCTACCTCCTCTTTATAAGAACAAGCCTTGGTCAGATTTTCAGCTTTGTAAATTAATTACATGGATTAATGGGTTCATTGTAAGGTAATGAGCCCATTAAGTTACAAGCCTTAAAATTAATCTGTCAATCAAACTTAACGAAAAATTTTGAAATATTTTCTGTTTTTTACCATGTTGAATGTGAAAATAAAGAAATAGAATATTTTCATTTGAAACTCCACTTGAAATATTTTTTCGAAAATACTAAGCTTTACTTCAGAATATATTTTTATTGCAACTACCTTTTTACTGTATATATTCATACTCTATCAAATACATAACATTAATGCTATATACATTTCATATTTTTATGTACTTATTATTACTAATACTTATAAGCAGGCCAAGGAGATGCTTCCATGACCCTGATGTGTTACTGAGTTTAGTTCAAGCCCTGCATGAATCCAGATATCACTTGTTGTGGCTTTTTTAGTGGTATCATGGATTTAGTTGCGTAGATGTCACTATGGAAAACTAAGTTTTTCTCTTGCAAACAGTTACAAATGTAGTTAATTTTGCACACATAGCCTGCTTCGATAAATCACTAAAGCACACAGCCAACTTTACACAAACGCTTCAGTCCATCCTTACTCAACAGAGCAGTTTAAAACAAGCGTAGTGGTAAGCAGTGTGGTGGATTAGGTTCATTAACTGCCCCGTTAACGTTAAGGAGAGTATGCATATGCATAAAGCCAAATAACTGGTCCCAGAATAAATATATTGATCGTTTAACCTCTATTATAAGAAGAAAAGAGATCAAGGAAAATGTTAACACTGAGAAAAGAAGAATCACAACAAAAGCTTGACAAACAGAAAAGAGCCTTTTATAATATTGCAGAAATTCAGAGTGCTGATTACAAAGGGGATGGAGAAAGGATAAGAGAAAAACAACATAAAGTTCGTATATCAATAAATACACTAAATACAGCTACAACAACACACTGTAAAAGAACTAAATTGTCAGTTTAACAGGAAAACCTATCTTCTTTGATTAGTACTAGCTTAAGTTGTTCATTGTCTGTAATGGGAAAATGCTAAGAATTATTTTAAAGCAAACTATATAATTTGGGGGTTAGATCAACAATGACTTTAAGATGTCATAAATCATTACCTCTTTGAAGAAACAGGAAAAGGAAGATCACATCATAGTTACTGAAACAGACAATGTACACAGTGAGAAAAACCCCTTGGGATTAGTACAATGGCATTTATAAAAGAAATCCCATATTTAGCAATAGTTACTTTTTTTTTTAAAGACACATTTTCTCATATATTACGAGACAAAAATCATATACATAATATTGTTTTGTGGTGGATTCTCTAGAAAAGGGCACACAACATTTGCATATTCGTTTCTTTCACTCTGCAAATGCATTCTATCACACAAACCTAATTTCTCTAATGCTGTAATGTTGCTTTCATTTCCTCCATGCTCCAGCAAAACTATGTTGACAGAATATACTTTAAAAATGCTAACAATTTAGCAAAACCACTGCAGTAATTTGAAAGTATGTGGACAGTTTTGAAAAACATCAAGATAAAACAATTAAGTTTAAGAGAGTCAAAACCCACACCGTCATTTCATGCAGTATGTTCTTCATGTGAATGGCTGTTTTCTTTGGCTCAAATTAAAGATATGGAATGTTTGACAATAGACACGAATGACATTTGGACCAGATTAAAACTGTATTGGCTTACAAAATCAGATTCAGACTGGAAAGAGAAGATACAGGTTATATAATTCAGAAATGACAGACAACAATTTCTAGTGTGATACAGCTGTAGTGCTTAGTTCTGTTCTGAAGTACTGGTAACTGCAAATTTGTAGAATATTTTTCCAAGTGCAAAGGCATCTTACATAGAGAAAATGGTTAAAATGATATTACCCCAAACATCAAAACACTCAAAAGCTGACCTATTTAAAATGGTCCTCAAACTGTTCAACTTTTAGAATGCTCATTGTGGAAAACACTGAACACTGAAAATTAGAGTGATAAAAAACCTATTTTCTTTGAGATTTCAGATATAAAGTAATGTATCTTTACTGATAGAAACACATATTTACATATCTTCAGAGATCTCAATGATAAAAAATTCTGCCTTCGTGTAGGTGAGAATTATCATTAGGATATTGCATATATTGCAATACACCTTTGAACTGTAAGCTCTCTGATGCAGGAACTATCCACTTTTCTGCTCTTCTATAATATCTAACATAGCAGGGCTTTGGTTTTGGTTAGTTTGTGACAATACCAGAGTAAACAAGACTAAATTAAAATAATGAGAGCAATGTGGAGGTTTTGGTTCACTTTGTTTCGGAAGAGGCGGGAAAGTTCCAGTTCTGAAGGTCAGTGTAATTCCAGTAGAGCACTTAGGCACCACTTAATCTGTGGAACTGTAGGGAAACTTTCACATTACACAGACCTGGTGTTCACTTTTTGCACAGTGATGAATTGTACCCAATCTTCCCATTCTGTAAGATCTTCCACCTTGAACTGTTTTCGTCTTTCCCTCCTGTACTTCCCTCAGCAGTTGGGCAGATAGATGTACAAGGAAATTGAGGTTATCCAGTCCATTTCCTTGATCTCAGGTTGGGTTAACTTCACTTAAGGTGTTGAAAATGCTTGCCTAATCTGCTTTTAAAAACTTAGGATTTCTAGTGTCTCTCTGGGAGACTGATTCCTGCTCTTATCTGGTCTTCCAACTAGGAAGTTTTATTTCTAGTCTGGAGTCTTCTCCCAGTTTAAAGCCTTTATTTCCTCCTTACCCACACTCAGTCTGGAGAACAGCTCAGTCCATGGGCCCTGATGGGATGCACCCGTGAGTGCTGAGAGAGCTGGCAGATGTTATTGCTAAACCACTTTCCATCATCTTTGGAAGGTCCTGGGGAACAGGAGAGGTGCCTGAGGAGTGGAAGAAGGCCGACATCGCTCCAATCTTCAAGAAGGGCAAGAAAGAGGAGCCAGGGAACTACAGGCCAGTTAGTCTCACCTCTGTCCCTGGGAAGGTAATGGAGCGACTTGTTCTGGATGTCATCTCCAAACACGTTGATGAACAGGAAGTTATTGGAAGTGGTGAACATGGGTTTACCAAGGGTAAATCATGCTTGACCAATCTGATAGCCTTCTGTGGTGTTATAACTGGTTGGCTGGATGAGGGGAGAGCAGTAGATGTCATCTCCCTTGACTTCAGCAAGGCTTTTGACACTGTCTCCCATAACATCCTCATTACGAAGCTGAGGAAGTGTGGGGCAGACGAGGACATAGCAAGGTGGATTGAGAGCTGGCTGTGTGACAGAACTCAGAGGGTTGTGATTAATGGAGCAGTGTCAAGTTGGAGGCCTGTAACCAGTGGTGTCCCCCTGGGGTCAATACTCGGTCCAATCTTGTTCAATATATTCATCGATGACCTGGATGAGGGGACAGAGTGTATCCTCAGCAAGTTCGCTGATGATACCAAACTGGGAGGGGTGGCTGACACTCTAGAGGGCCGCGCTGCCATCCAGCGTGACCTGGACAGGCTGGAGTGCTGGGCAGAGAAGAACCTAATGAGGTTCAACAAGAGCAAGTGCAGGGTCCTGCACCTGGGGAGGAAGAATGCTAGGCACCAATATAGGCTAGGGATGGACCTGCTGGAAAGCAGTTCGGAGGAGAAGGATCTGGGGGTCCTGGTAGATAGTAAATTACCCATGAGCCAGCAGTGTGCCCTTGTCACCAGGAAGGCCAATGGAATCCTGGGCTGCATAGGGAAGAGTGTGGCCAGTAGGTCGAGGGAGGTCATTCTCCCCCTCTACTCGGCACTGGTGAGGCCACAACTGGAATACTGTGTCCAGTTCTGGGCACCCCAGCTCAAGCAGGACAGGGAACTACTAGAGAGAGTCCAGCGTAGGGCAACAAAGATGATTGGGGGATTGGAGCACCTCCCTTATGAGGAAAGGCTGAGAGAGCTGGGACTCTTTAGCCTGGAGAAGAGAAGGCTGAGGGGAGACCTTATTCTTGCTTAGAAGTATCTAAAGGCTGAGTTGAAGGAGGATGGAGGCAGACTTTTCAGTGGTTCCCGGTGACAGGATGAGGGGCAACGGGCACAAGTTGGAACATAGGAAGTTCCATTCAAACATAAGAAAAAACTTCTTTACTGTGAGGGTGACAGAGCACTGGCACAGGCTGCCCAGGGAGGTTGTGGAGTCCCCTTCTCTGGAGATTTTCAAGACCGGCCTGGATGCAGTCCTGAGTAATGTGCTCTAGGCATTCCTGCGTCAGCAGGGGAGTTGGACCAGATGATCTCTAGAGGTCTCTTCGAACTCTGAAAATTCCGTGATTCCATGATTTTCTCTTCTCAGTCACATTTGCACATCAGATACTTATTACTCCATACATCAAACTAAACAAAGCCAACGTTTCCAACATCCTTTGTGAGTACTGTCTCTCAGACCTGTTACTGTTCTTCATTGCCTTCTCCTTATAAGCCTTGTTTGAACAATGCCCCGTGCTAGGGACAAGAGAACACCCTGGCTGAGGCCTTGCATGTTCGGGGAAAGGACACCTACTTACCCCTCCCACTGCGCTGTTTGCCTTTTGGAAATTGACAATATCTGTCTTCTGATTCACTAATGAAAATACAGTTTTCTAAAATATTTAAGCACTCTCTGGTCCCTGGTTTGCTGTCTTACAAATGTGTGTATTTTTTGGACATCAAGACACTGTATCTCATCCGCACACAAAAGCTCCTCATCTTGTAAAAGAAAATGAAACACGTTTGACTACTATGTTGGCATTTGTTTGTGTTCATATTATCTTCCCTCTTTCTACAAATTTTTTAATTCATTTGTATGAGTGAAGTTAAACTGACTGCTTGCAATTCCTGTTTTCCTCCTGCACTTCTGATGGGGGGTATGATTTGTCCTGTAGTGAAGACTGGAGCAAAAAAACCATTAAAATTACTTTCTGTTTCTTGATATCATATGTTGATTGCTTCCTGCTCCCTTGGGAGGTGTCCAGGCCTTTTGCTGGTGTTCTTAAGTCTCTTGCCAGCAGTCATCTGTTTTGAGCCCTGGGTCTTCTGTTCTTTTCCTCATGCTCCAACTATTCTTTCAGCTACTTCATAAATTACCTAGTTTCTACTTCTTTATTCTTCATTCTTAAATTTTAAGTGATTGAAAAACTCATTATCACTAATTTCACTATCATTCATCTGCCACAATGTAATTTACACTTGTGCCCTTGATACAGTTTTTAAAGCAATAGCTAACTTTTCAGAAGTCAATTTTTACCGCATAAGAGTTTACTTACAAAGCTCTGAGTTTATGGGAGTCTGCTTTCACACAGTTTTTTGTGTTAATACTCAGTTTTCCCTCTCCTTCTTCCTAAGAAATAATGAATTTTGTCGTTTTATGGCCAGTCTCATCAGAGTTGCCTTTCATCTTCAGATTTTTTATCCAGCTCTTTCCTGTTGGTTAGAAGTGAATCTGGAAAGTCCTCCTTCCCTGTTTCTTGTTCTCTTCACTATTTGTATTCCAAAAAAGCTGTGAGACATTTACTCCTTGCTGTATTCTTTTCTCAGCAGATCTCTGAACAAAGGCCACTGTCACTGTCAAATTTTCAGGTGATTCTGCTCATTGTTAAAAATAAACAAACTGACTCAATTACTTAATTTTCCTAGGGGCTGAGAACGAGAACACCAAATAAGCAAAGACCTGGGACTGCAATTTTCCATCTTGTGAGAGGCCTGTGTTTCCTTTACAGCCAAAAGTGCTTGTCAGAAATGGTATTTGACAGCTTCTACTGCTCTCTCTCCCCTCCACACATTGATTTTCACCTTGTACAGTACTTTAGCTTCAATTAGGCACAAGGTGTTATGCCTGAGACCACTTAGATACCCATCAGAAAGGCTACAACCAACCACTGCTGCTGTGGAGACCAAGGACAGAAAAACTGATTTGGTTATCAGACCTGCTGAAAAAGGTCTCATGGTGGCTGAAGGCTAAAAACATGAACTATAAGCAATGTAATTGTGAAGTAGATGGAAAACAAACTCCATGGTTACCCAGCTCCCTCATTATAATCAGATCACTTGGCACATCATGGCAGAGAACTTTGGAAAAAGACTACATTTTTCATGTGTAATTCAATAAAAGAAACTATTTTATGGGTCCAGGAGATGGTTGAGGGGGTCAGAAGGAAATAATTTGTTTTTATTTTGCTTTAGAAATTAATTCCAATTTTTATAGCAATTTACAACAAATTCCTGCACATTAAATACAAAGCACTAAAGCAAAAGTTAAAACCAGTATGTATTAGTATTTTTGGAATGAAAATTAAAACGTGCTGCCACTTTTGCAGTCCAAGTCATTATGTTTTATGGCTTAGGTTAACATTGTGCTATAAAATACAGTAAATAACTGTTAAAAGCAGTCATTTGCTCAGAATTATTATGAGTTTAATTTTGGGAATGGTTCAACCTACCATTATTTTTTTTTTTCTGTATACATGGAAATTTTTTAAATTTTACTGCTCAGCTCTTAACTGTGTTCTGTCATACTGAGTGGAGAGTCCATGTTAAGAAGTCAACTTTAAGTAAGCCAACAACTATTGTGTTTGATGTCACTGCTTCACTTGTAGAAAACTGTATGTGGTAAATATATATTCCTATTTTTAAACCATCACCTCATATGGGAAAGCTATGTTTGTTCAGAAATCTTTCTTAGCCAGGGAGGCTGACAGGGTCTTTTTTTTCTAACCAATCAATGTTATATACCAGGAGTCTCAGCATGAGATAATAGTGAACTCCAACTTCTTGCTAAAACCTCTTAAAGGTCCAGTCTTTCACATTTTCTATTCCTGATTAAGTACAAAAATAATAACAGTTTACAAACCATATTAGGATTCTAGAAGGATTCAAATATGTATAACCAGGCTGTTAAACAAAGGAATTTAATATTAGGATTATGGGTGTCCTGAGCTAGCCCAGGGTCCTGTGGGTTTCTTCTTTTGATCCAGTACCAGATTGCAAGATAGTGAAAACTTATTTGTGATGTGTCTGTACTCTCCTTACATATGTGCTGCTTTGATTTTTATTTACTATCATAGTACCTTTGTGTCAGGGTATTTCATTATCCCTCCAGCTCATCTAACACATCATTAAGGATTTTAAGCTATCCAGCATTATTGGACTGCAGTTTTCTGGCTACTGGTTCAAAGAGTTTGGACATACATTTTCTATGTAGTTCATCATTCCAATCAGTTTGCAAGACCCATAATTGCTGGAGGACAGATTTGGGGGTTGGCTCAGACTGTGTTGTGAACTGCCCATACAGTTTACCGTATCCACTTCTCTTCCTGAAATGTTACTTTTATTACTCAGAATTCTTGATGCAACTGCTCTTCCTCTTTGCAAAGGTGTCTTAAGCCACCAGTCACAGCCTTATACCACTTTTCCCAAATCAAGATGTCATTTCTGCAGACCTTAATATAAGTTCTAGCGCAGCAAATGTTGTATTTTCATGTAAAATGCCATTGGTGCCGTACATAAATCAATTTAAAGAAATGGTGTTTTTCACAGCCGTGTTGAACAGATGTCCCATCTTTTAAGCACTCCAGTTGAACCTCCCTGATTAATCAAACTTAGAAAAACAAGTGATGTCAACCATTTCTCCCACAATTTCCCTTTCCCTTCCTGCTTTCTGACAATGACAAATATTTCTTCTCTTTAGTTCAGGTCTATGTATAAATGTGAGATCTTGTTTTTTCACCTACAGTGACCGGTTTATAGTCTTATTCCCTTTGTTTCTCTCCTCATGCTATAATTTCCAGAGCTGTGAGCCTATTAAACTTCATTTGCATCCTCTGTCATAGGATGGAATGGTTTATCCTGTGAGATGCATGTACATTGGGGCAACTGGTCTAGCTTCTTTATTCCCTGAAGCACGACATTAAAATCCTCTTCAAATGTTATGCTGCTAGCCCTATAGGCCTTGAGGTGTTTCACAAACTAATGTTCTTCCCTTGGCACCCTGGCAAACTGTAATCCTTTTTGATTCTATTCACCCAAACACTTTACGTATTTTTTGTGCAAATAAGTTCTCCACCATAGGCGCTTTATTTAAAAAACATACGTACTCCTGCTTGTGGCTTTTCTTTTAGTGTTTATATTGTGGTTTCTGCTACTGTGTTGGCTGCTGTGTTGTCCTCTTTAACACTGAGAAGCGCTCCATTTGCTTTGAGGCTGAGTGCAGATGGTAACCTTGTGAAGAGATTGTCTCACTATTCATATGACTACAGGACCAAGTGAACCAAGGTACAAATGCATGTCAGAGCCTAACATTTCTCAATGCAGGCAATTGATTTTGTTATGTGTTTCATAATACTTAAAAATTTGCTTTTCAAACCAATGTACTGCTCACTAAGCCAGGTCATGCTTGTTCTGTCTCACAGTTGTTCTTCCGTTATAAATTTTGCATTAAGAATTGTGGAATATTTCACTAACTAGGGAAAATTTTTATCCATAACACCAGATTAGCTGGTGGTGAGGTTATACCTATGTACATGCATAAAGTAGGTAAATGTGTAAAAACCTTTCACTGACTGAGGAGATTTTCCATTTCATAGGCAAGAGCTTGAGCCAGTGAGCTGCTATCCAAAAATTGGCTGGGTGACAAGTCAGTGATATAGGCTTCCATGAAGGAGGCAGAGTTCTTGACAGATCCTTCTTTTGTTGTTTCTTATTAGCTACTTTAAATACCTTTGTGCTCAACATGCTGTTTCCTATGAATCCCAATCCATTCACTTCACTTTGCCTAATTAATTTATTTATTTAGGAGTTTCAAATACTTCATTTGACCTTGTAAATTCCGTTCCTGGAGCTAGGTGCCAAACTTCAAAAGCCGTGGAGCTGAACTTTACAAAAGAAGTTGCTTTTATGATTTCAGAGCTTCAGCTTTGAGCTCTTGATAACTTTCTGGTTTAGGCACCTTTCGTTTTGTATTTTGGTCTGTTGTCTAACCTAAGAACACTGCCATGATGGATTTCCTCCACTTAACACTGTCATGATGAATTTCCTCCACTTAACAAGTTCAGCTATAGTAGCTTCATTCATGATAGCTGAGCTGGTTAAATTAAAGCAACACTGTCATAGAGTCTACAGGAAGATAAAAAGTAATTTTTTTCCTTCTTTTTTTTAAACACAAAAATGCCTAATGTATGGGAAGAGGTATTATGTGAAAATCCCACATAAGGACACTCAAAATTTATGTATGTTGCTTAGGTAACAATAAATATATAAGTAAGAATGTACTAGGAAAAATGACTTTTGTATATAAATCAACTCTGTGCTGTGTTGGAGAAACAAGTGAAAGCAGAGCCTGTTCATACAGGAATGGTTATCACTGGACATCAGTGGGCAGGGGAAGAGCTACGGATGTCATCTATCTGGACTTCTGTAAGGCCTTTGACATGGTCTCCCACAACATCCTTCTCTTTAAATAGGAGAGATATGGATTTGATGAATGGACTGTTTGGTGGATAAGGAATTGTTTGGATGGTCGCATCCAGAGGTTAGTGGTCAACAGCTCAATGTCCAGATGGAGATCAGTGACAAGTGGTGTCCCTTGGGGGTCCATATTGGGACCGTAACTGTTCAAGATCTTCATCAATGACATAGATAGTGGGATCGAGTGCACCCTCAGCAAGTTTGCAGATGACACCAAGCTGAGTGGTGTCGTTGACATGCTGGATGGACAGGATGCCATCCAGAGGAACCTGGACAGGCTCAAGAAGTGGGCCCACGTGAACCTCATGAGGTTCAAAAAGGCCAAGTGCAAGGTCCTGCACCTGAATCAGGGCAACCCCTGGTATCAATACAGGCTGGGGGATGAAGGGATTGAGAGCAGCCCTGCCAAGAAGGACCTGGGGGTACTGGTGGATGAAAAGCTGGACATGAACTGGCAATGTGTGCTTGCAGCCCAGAAAGGCAACCGTATCCTGGGCTGCATGAAAAGAAATGTGGCCAGCAGGTTGAGGGAGGTGATTCTGCCCCTCTACTCTGCTCTTGTGAGACCCCACGTGGAGTACTGCATCCAGCTCTGGAGCCCCCAAGATAAGAAGGACATGTACCTGTTGGAGTGGGTCCAGAGGAGGGCCACGAAGATGATCAGAGTGATGGAACACCTCTCCTATAAGGACAGGCTGAAAGAGCTGTTCATCCTGGAGAAGAGAAGGCTCCAGGGAGACCTGATTGAGGCCTTTCAGTACGTAAAGGGGGCTTATAAGAAAGATAGGGACAAACATTTTAGTAGGGCTTGTTGTGATAGGACAAGGGGTAATGGTTTTAGACTAAAAGAGGGTAGATTTAGACTAGATAGGAGGAAGAAATTTTTTATGATGAGAGTGGTGAAACACTGGCACAGGTTGCCCAGAGAGGTGGTAGATGCCCCATTCCTGGAAACATTCAAGGTCACATTGGACAGGGCCCTGAGCAACCCAATCTAGTTGAAGATGTCCCTGCTTATTGCAGGGGGGTTGGACTAGATGACCTTTAAAGGTTCCTTCCAACTCAAACTATTCTATGATTCTATTTGGTCTAATAACAGAAGTTTTTGTATTCTTCAAAGATTAATTCAACCATGAGCAAAGTGTGTATTCACAGATGGTGTATCACTTGAAAGTAACACTTTAGTTCTCAGAATAGGTATAATTGAACTGTAGGTACTACACAGGACCTTACTCCTTAATCTGTCATTAGTGAATAAGTTGTTAACACTGGGATTTTCTTGGCGAAGCTTAGACTTTAAGATTTCTGTAACAAATCATAAGATTTCTGACAGAAGAACTTGATTATGGCCTCAAAAAGAGAGATATCTGCAGGCACAACTGTAGAGCCATGAATATACAGATATTACTAGACTTTAAGGTCAGAAGAATGTATTTATGTAGATTTCAATGAAATAAAGATTCAAGCACCTTGTTTACCTCCAAACAAAGTACATAACTTCTACTTCTAGAAGAGTGTTGTATGTCAACTTTTGAGGAACAGAGAACACTAGAGAAACAAAGGAAGCATCTGAAATCTTTTTGTCCTAGACCCAAAAGGGAATTTAGGCATCTAATTAGAATTGAGCTAAATCAGAATTCAGAAATCTAATTCTAAAATTAAGTCCAGCTGTGCTGAAAAGCCTCTTCAGTTTTCACTGAACACTAAAAGCACTCAATTTCCAGAGGGTATTCAGATTTTGGTACTACTTTCCCACGTAACTACAGTCCTGCTTCTATTGCTCTGCCTGGAGTCCTGTTGATGATGATAAGCAAAGTGCCTGGAAAGGAAGAGGCATTGCAAGGATCTACTTCATTCTTTTTCTTCTCCTGTTAGCATGATTATAGAAAGGTTTGGTGTTAAATCAGCTAAAATTTTACACAAGGTCGCAATTTAATCTGCACTATATATGTTTATTTACAATTTCAATAAAGTTTACATCCTTTTAAAATTTTTCTTCTCTCACTTGCAACAGCATCTCTGGAGACACTGTGGGTTTGGGTTTTGTTTTGTGTTTTGTTTTGTTTTTTTTTTAAACTTTTTTTCTGTCTTTATGTATTTCCCTCCATTTATAGACCAGTAGTATGGTGCTATACTCCATGCTCTTTGAACTAACCTCTAACATAAGCTGATTTAAAGTCTGCTTCACCTCTTCCATGTTCAAAGTGAGTAAGTGTTCTCTTTTGTACCCAGAAGACAAATGAATGCCAACAACCTGTAACTGCCTTTGATGCTTGACCTCTGTATTGAAAGTTTGTGATAGTGTCTCTCTGAAGAAATATAAACACAGAGAAATCATCTCAGTTGCTTCATAGCCTAAATGTATGCCTTAAACTGAAAACATCTCTCTGACAAGAAAGTAAATTTATGTAACTACATGAATTGTGTTGAAGCGTTGCTGTTGCAGGCTTGCATTCAGGGCTTCACCGCCAGAGACATGATCATATTGCACACAGCTAAGGAGGGAAAGGAACTTTGTTTTTCTTGCAGCCTGAGTAGCAAAGGCATTAGCACTTTTTACAGGCAAAAAACCCAGAACAGTGTAATCAGCTCCTCACTGTTAGGTGAAGTAGAAAATGGGGGGGGTTTTAGCTGTTTTGTTCAGAAGTATGCGAATTTATGAATTCTGTGTTCCTTTGATAAATTAGAGATTTGCAGATGGGTGAGACTTCAAGAGTCACTTTTATTTTCCTTTGCTACCACAAGAGAAATGGGTGGCAGAAAATTGCCTGGCATTCCCTGTTTTTCCTGATCATGTCATGAGGAAGAAAGTATAGAGCATGAAAGGGAAACTGTCTCTTTTCTCTCTTTCTGTCAGCCACGGGAGAAAATGTCAGCTACGGAGCCTGGAAGGACATTTTTCTTCAAACATGCTTCTGTAACTGAGCTTGCTCTGACCCTTGTGATCTTAATAAAATGTTGGACCATTGCTTTTGTCCACATGCTTTTTTTCCAGGAAACTTCCAGGTGAGCTAACCATGCTTTTAACGTACATTTCAATAGTGACAGACCCATATTCTCTGGCAGAATGTGGTTCATTCAGAATTCCTCTGGTCTGCTCTCATTGCTGCCTCAGGCGGAGCTACATCAGTGCATGAACACTGGTTAGGACTTGTTCATGTGCAGTTCCCATGTCCAGCAAATAAAAGACAGGATGAGATGATCCCTAAAGACTGAAATTGCTCACTGAACAAAGTTTATACTTCATCTTTCACAAATAGCAGGCTTAACAACTGGAGATCCAGAGTCTTGTGAGACTGTGAAACTGTACAGAGTTTCTATGGGGAGGGGGATGTGGAATGAATATGCCCCAGTAAATCCCTATAGGACCTTTAAGGAACATATGCAGATATAAGAGTTTGCCCTTCTCTGTGAAGGCGCTGAAATTTTAATAACCTCTGCCTCATGCTACCTGTTCACAAGAAACTGATTGATGGTACATAGGGAACCAATGTTAATTTTGAGCAGAAATGTATGAACTGAAAGTGAACATTCTAGAAAAGTTTCAAATACTAGAAGAACATGATAAGCATCCTATTGAGTGAGACCAGTGTCCTACACCATACCCTGTCTCTAACACTGGGGGATGATATTCAGCCAGGACATGTGAGTTTGGCCACCTGCCTTTTTCCTCTCACAGGACTCAGAGTCATTGGATACGTAATACATACGGATATGGAATAGAGTATACATTCCTGCATATTTCCTCTAGTATCCATTTATGGAACTGTGTCTCTGAGTTCGTCTAATCTCTTTTTGAAACGCTGATACTATCTGTCTGCACAATTTCCTGTGACAACACATTCCAAAAGTTCGCTACCTGTTCAGTAAAAAAAAATAATTTCTTCCATCTGTTTTAGATGATCTCCTACTAGATTCAGTGAGAGCTCTGAAATTCTAGATTTTAGGAATTTGCTTAATAACAATTTGCCACCGATCTTACTCCATCGTCATCATGATTTTATAAACTTCAATTGTATTTCCCCTTAACCTTCTCCTCCCCAAAAGGAAGTCCCATCTTTTTTAGTTGTTTGGGTTTTTTTTTCTTTTTTTTTTTTTCTCAAGGCAACTGCTTTATTCCTGTAGCTGTTTCCATTGCCCTTTCTTCTATGTTTTTTGACTTCAACTTGTCTTTCAATGAATGTTGAATGTCAGTCGGGGAGTTCTGGTACTCAGCATCTGAAATTAGCACTGATGGACTAATGAATTGAAGCCTCATTCTGTTGATCCCTTAGCTCTGTAATATTCCTCTTCACATCCGGAATCACAGCATAACCAGCACATTTACTGCCTTGCCAAATGTTAATACCATTTAGTAAGTGCATGCTTGTATGAGTACCAGGAATGAACAAAACTTATTAAAAAATTCACTGTCACTAAAAATCCAGCTCAGCATTACTTCCTGGAAAATATTCCTTCAATACTTCATCTTTCTATTTCACTCATTTTATTTCATTTCTACAAATAGTTTTAATAGGGAATTTACTAATAGGAATGTTAACTGATATATGGAACTTACAAGCAAATATTGAAGAATATTGTTGTCAAAGGATTTTAAAATTCACAGACATGAATATTTGGAAACTGGAGCTGAAATTTCACTCAGTTGACCTAGAGCAGAAATAAATTCAGTGAAATATTTGGGCAATCATGACCATATAATTCCCTATTATTACAGATTTCCAATTAATTCTTTCAGAATAAGATGCAGCCATGAATTAATCATATGAATAATTAATTGATTAATTTCAAATAAATAAATCTGAGAAAATTATGAACTGTTCACAGACAATTTGCCAACAGAAAAAAGAAAAATTTATCTTATAATTTATTTACTATGAATAATTCTCTCAACTCTACATGAATCACTGGTGCTCTGAGCATCCATTATTTATATGCTTTTTTGTTTTGTCTGTTGTTTGGTTTTAGTAAAATCAATGAAGTTAGAAATGAGAAAATATAAGGTTGTTCAGTGCAATATATCATTTGAAATTTCAACCAGTGTGTCTGCCATCTTTCAAAAGTTCAGCTGGCTAAATTTCAGCTGTGACCACCACAAAAACATAGCTTCAATTCCTTTTCCCTTTAGTTTCTTCCCACACCAGACTCAGGCTACTTTATTACTTGAAATCAGGCTGAATGACATAGGAAAATTTCATAGTTTTAAAGGAAATCATGAACATTGACACAATAATAGCTGTAATTTACATGGATGTTAAGCACGCTGAGGTGCTACCATTGTTATCTCAGAAGGAGGAAAATTTCATCCAGTGTTTCACTAGATGGCTGCACCAAAACAGTGAATGAATAGCAGACTTTGCACACACCTAAAATTTCTTCCTCGGTCAAACTGAATGTAGGAAAAAGATCATGACATCTGTTATGCTAAAAGATAATCGAAGATGGGAACAACTTAATGAAATGATCTGGACCTAAATTTTAGTCTTGCTTGGCCCCTACCAGGGCACTGAGGAATTGTATAGATGACACCCTCAGGACCGAGCCCAGTATATTCCAGGAACACCATTCTGCTCTGCCATCTTGACTGTGAACAGTGTTACTGGGAGACCTCCAGGGCTTTGGCTCCCTTTCTCTTGACCTTCTGTTATGGTACCATCACTGGTACACATTGTGTTCCTACCCCAGTACCACAGTGCTTTTCTGATTCCTTGACTCATGGGCCAGATTTAGGGTCCTTGGAGGGCTAGCTTAGAGATGTGAATAGTGGATCCAGTGGTGGAGGAATAGGGGAAAAGGTTAATGGGTGAGCTAAAAGTCTTTTCCCAGCTGTAGACCTTGATTTATTATGTGACCCTACATATAGGTGTCCCCATGGTTCATGATTGCATTCAGGATGAAGACTTCAACCCTATTCCCTGCACCCGTCTTCACACAAGCTGCTTTCATTCCTATCACTCAAACTGAGGCAGCTACCAAAAGGGTTACATCAAAACATCAGTACAGGGGCCTCCAAGATTGTCTACAGTGCCATCTTGAAACATATTATCCACCAACTCTGATGCCAGACGTCATCCTCCCTCTATCTCATCTCATGTCATGTATTTCTCCCACACTACCCCGTTCTGCCTGCAAACCTCTCATTCTCATAGTGATTATCATCTTGTGCCAAAACAAAACCTCTCAAGCTTGGGATGGATATGAGAGGAAATGTCTGTGAATGAGGGGCTCCCTCTTCCTGTCAGCCTTCAGCTCATCAGATGCTACCTCATCCAGGCAATCTTTCTCCAGAACTGAGCAGAACGCTTTTCATGGGGAACTTGACTACAAAGTCAATCACTTGAAGTGAATTTTCTTTCATTAAAGCCACCCATACAGGCACAAACCTGCACTGCAAAAATCATAGGCATCTGTTTAACACTGCAGATATACAAAACCAGGACAACCACAAATCATTGGCTTTGTGATTATATATTGGCCAATTTCAATATATTCCATGATTACACACTGGCCAAAACCAGTTTCAAGATGTTAGCCTAACAAATACAGCCTGCAATAATAAAAGGACTCCTTTTCCTAGTCAGTTAGAATTATTAAAATGAGACTCTTAATTCTTTGAAGTGAGAAATGCAGGTAAACTCTTCACAAGATGCTTGCCAAGTGATTTCTTTATTATTATTATTACCTTACTGAGTGAGATGTCTGGATTTGTGCATTTTTCATGGTCTTCATCTGAATCCAGATTCCAAATGCTCTGTCAAGATTTAAAATCCAGGAAATAAGTCCATTACTGTTCTCAGTAGGTGCCACTTATGTGCCTCTGCCTTGCGTCTGTCAAGATGAAAGGGCAATCAAAAAAGTGTTTGGCCTCATCCGTGCAATGTTTTTCCATGGTGCAGAAAGGAAATTCTTAGGCGAAAGGAGTAAACTAGATATCAGTTATACTGAGACCCCCAAAGAATATATTTTCTGAGGAAAATTCACACATTACTATGCATATTGCTCTCTGGAGAGAATGTTGTTTCAGTTTTGGAGAATATGACAAAAAGTATTGAATTGCAAAAGACCTAATGAAAAACCCAGGAATCCAGCTCATAGGTTGTGATTAACGCTCTGTGTTAATAGTCTGATACTAAGTCATCTGATTTTTAAATTTTTTATGTCGTCTGATGTATAATTTTAATATATGAAAAAAAGTATTTCAAATACAAGCAGAAATGAGCTATGATCACTGAAAACATAGCCATTTAAGTTCAGCTTTGTGTTACTGTATGGGAAAAATGCTACATTTTGCTTACCCTGTTAGTTCTTAGCTTCATAGGTTTTGTGTATTCAGCCTTATCTGAGCTCCAGTTATTTGTTGCAGACTGGGGTAGAAATAGATCAAGAATCGGAAATTAGGTAAATTTCTTATCTCTTTTAGTGCCAAAGTGAAATTACAGGAGTTCTTACTTTTCTCTAACAGGTTTTCTTGTAAAGATTTATTGGCACTTTAAGTAAGGTCTTGGTTTCCAAGACCTTGCGGGGTTTTTTTGTGCTGAAAATGAATGTGATGACCCTCTCTGTGATCATCTCTTCATCTAGAGTCCACTTTCTTTGAAGCAAAAACTTGAAGTTTGGCAAAAGAATATAATTGTATCATACGTGTGCTTTTGCCAATCCCATTAAAATCTAGTCAGATTTGGCCATGCTTTTAAGCTTCTTTTAAAATTAAAATTTTCTATTATCTGCTACTGGCAAATATCTGTGAAAAGCATCCCATTCTTATTTATGGATGGGGGACACAAGAGTCTCCACGCATACCCATGGGCTCCCTTGATAGTGTTCCATGCACAGTCTAGGCCAGCTCATCAGCAGGATGGGGACAACGCAAGCACCGAAATAATGCCATGGAATAACAGGGAAGAAGGAGGTCACTACACATTTTGAAAAACTAGAAAATTACAGGCAAAACTACACTGAAAAACATTATCGAGGCTGTGAAGTCAAACACTGACCTGTTAGGTACTGCCACACTTGAAGCTGCTTGAGCAACCTTAGTTCAGGTCATATCCATGTATGTTATGACACAGAACAAACAAAGCAGTTAGACAGCTAAAAAGTTAAGGTGGCCTTATATTTTAGCATTTGAGCTCTGCATTGACATCTAACATCAAGTCATCAACCTCCATGAAGCGCACAGGGGAAGCTGGATATATGGATGTCTGTGTGTATGTATGTGTTGTAATATCACAGTACTGGCTCTGATTTAGCTTGTTCTTAAGAGATATTCTGACGTTAAGGAACCAATTAATACAAACCTCTTGTTATCCCTTTTTAACATTTTCTAAATATTTGCAACTTAGTTTGGATGTACAAAAGACTTAATTATGACAGAGAAACAATTCTTCAGCACCGATTGTAAAGCTTACCTGATGCTAGAAATGAAAGGCATGTGAAGAAAGCTCTTGAAAGATAAATCTACAGTTGAAAAAAAGTGCAGAAACAGCATAAGACCCCATTGCAAACTGAACTCTCCAAACATGCAGCAGCCATCTGAAAGAGATTAATATAAAAATTTGGACTTTTTATGAAAGTAAATGGAGCTACAGAGAAAACTGAGGAAAATGGGATTTTAAAAAATTTTTTATTATTCTTATTAAGCCCATGACATTAGATTTGCTGAAAAGTTTTCCATTAAAATGATCAAGAAGAAGCCAATTATCAGACAGTGCTACAGAAATTAAAAGAATGTTACACTAGTAGTGAGAATGTACATAAAGGATTAATCTCAGAAGCGGAGACATTGGGCTCTCATTAATCACCCAATAAGAACATCATGTACTTCGGAATGAGATTCAAAATGTTTGCATGCTGAACAGCCCAATTAGCATCTTGTTGCCTGGAGCTAAGAAGTAGGAACGGGTCAGAACAGGGGTGCGTCTTAATTCCTGCAGTTTAACTGCATTGTTACGAGTGAAATGAGGTATTTTTACATATTTAGAATGCACAGCTCAGAGCCATCTCATGGAGACAGGTGACTATATATGCTATTCACAAAGAAAAAAGAGTCAATACTTGTTAAAATCAGCCAGAGAAGGAGCTCCTCCTGACGGTAGCATTGTTTTTTGTGAGAAGCCGATAATTCTGGAGCATATTAAATGTGTTTTGAGAGCACTGGCTGAGGCAGAGCCCTTGGAGACATCAGCAGACAAATTCATGGCTTCTAGATACTGACAAGAGCCTCGGTGTAAGCTGGTTGCTGAGTTGCCCAGACTGTAAAGACTTGGCATGCTCTGGTCTAGGTCCCTGTGGAGCTCTGAAGTTAAAAATGATGAAAGAGAAGGTGATAATGAAACCTTAAGTACCCCTAGGATTAGCTGGCAGCTAACAATCCGTTCCCAGGGTTTGTAGTTTTGGAGGTAGGACCCTAAACTGCAAGTCCTGAATTCAGTGCAGAAGTGCTGTGGCAGATTTAGGTGCGTTCTTTCATTACATGATTATTGACTGTTTTTCCAATGAACATCTTTGCTTGTGACATAGAACAGAGATAATCGAAGATTGTCATTAATAAAGCTGAAATAATAAATAAAGCTGAAATAATAATAAAGCTGAAACAAAACCTTTTCACCCCCATGTTAGTGCAGAAATGAGAAGGTATTAGTGCACGTAGCTTGTAATAACAGCTGATGAAGAGAGGTAGTACTGTCTTGCTATTACACAGAATCACATAATCACAGAATGGTAAGGGTTGGAAGGGACCTTCAAAGGTCATCTAGTCCAACCCCCCTGCCAAAGCAGATTCACCTAGAGCAGGTTGGACAGGACTGCCTCCAGGCAGGTTTTGAATATCTCCAGAGTCGGAGACACCACAACCTCTCTGGGCAGCCTGTTCCAGTGCTCTGTCACCCTCAAAGTAAAGAAGTTTTTCCTCATGTTGAGATGGAATTTCCTGTCTTCCAGTTTGTGCCCATTGCCCCTTGTCCTGTCACTGGGCACCACTGAAGAGTCTGGCTGCATCCTCTTGACACCCACCCTTCAGATATTTATAAGCATAGACAAGATCCCCTCTCAGTCTTCTCTTCTCCAGGCTAAAAAGACCCAGGTCTCTCAGCCTTTCCTCATAAGAGAGGTGCTCCATTCCCTTGATCATCTTTGTAGCCCTCCGCTGGACTCTCTCTGGTAGTTCCCCGTCTTTCTTGAACTGGGGACCCCTGAACTGGACAGAGTACTCCAGATGTGGCCTCACCATGGCAGAGTAGAGGGGGAGGATGACCTCTCTCGACCTACTGGCCACGCTCTGTTGCCTTGTTTCACCCCAGAGAACCAAATTCTTTACTGCCCTGTCATGAGGTTTAGCAAGCTCCTTACACCAGACTTTTCACAAGGGATCACTAATTGCATGTGCCTCATTTTTTCTGTACCTGGGCTGACCTCATGCCCTGGTACTGGAAGCACTGCACTGATGAGCAAAGCCAGTGGATGCTGCGCCTCGGAGAATAACTCTGGTGTGCTTTTGAAAACTAGTTGTGTAAGGTATCTTGGATTGGATACTTAAAATAATTGGAAACGTCTGACTTCAGTGTCTGTGTGCATCAGCACTTTGTAAAGTGAAGATAGTTACATCTGTCTGCTTTACATTTTTATTTTGAAAATAAATTCTTACATTACAGTGACATACTAAAACACCCATGGGAAAAAAAAAGATTCTGTGTTCTCAGTGGGATTTGAAGAGTGAGCTAAAGTAAAAGCTGGGAGAGGCACACACTGAAGAAAGCAAAGTATTAAACATTATCTCAGGATCACAATGTCAGCCATTCCGCATGCTGAATGAAGTGGTGATCTTCTGTGGAGAGTGGCATGTCATTAATTTACTGAACACTGTTTTAAAAAATCACATATGCAAGAACCCTGAATGAAAATTTTGCTTGCAACTTGAATACTGACACCTCAAAACTTCAGTGTCTGACTTTGTAATCTTAATGTTATTACACATTGTTTTTCTGAATGTTTTTATATATACATGATGATGTGATGTAGAGGCCGTATACCTAAATATTTAAGAGTTTTTTCTCTGTGAGTGGTGAATAAATCCATCCTGACAGTAAGAATACTTCTTGGAAGGTATATCTTACAATATGTTTGATTATATTTTACATACACCACATTTTGATATAAAGAATGGTCATTTGAAAGGGTTTTGGTGGTTGTTTTTTTTTTTGGTAAAGGGTTTTAGAGAAATTCTTTATTGGAATTAAAGAAGTTTTTTTATCTTCCAACGGAGCACTATTTTACTACGATCAGTCCACTTATGTAGAGGGAACAGGAAAAACATTTCTCAAGGGTTTTCAATGGATAAGTGTGATAGGTATTCCTTTAAAAGCTGGTCATCCATAACACTTATCCTGGATCTTTTAGTGTAAAATGCAGATGAGGAGAAAGGGAAATACTCTGTCATGTTTTATTTTTGTTTTGATAGGAAACTTTTAAAGTACCGAGAGTGTTGGATAGTTAGAAGTAGACCTAGAGGTGATGAATTAGTTAGGATGTTACAGGTAACACAGTAAAGTTACTGAAAAAATGCACTGTAATATTTGTTCTGTGATCGGTCACAGTAATTACTTTCTCGCCACAATGCAGGCGGTAGGTGGTTAGGTGGTTTTTTTATTAACATCTACAGTTGTAACCATTTTACTTGAAGGGGAATGTTTCAATAGAATATAAATGTAATAATTTGCATCTTGGTCTTCATTAAAAGGATGCAACCACTTGATCAAGTGCCAGTGAAAGTGATTTTTCAGCATGCAAAATTCATCTAGATTTTTGTGAGCCAGAGATCAGCGACAATTTGAAAATGCATGTGTAAACAAAATGTAGTTATTCCACTTGGACCATAAAAATAAATGTTTGTCTATCTCAATCAAGGTGTTTCTTTCTTTCTAGGTCTGGGAGTGTTTGGTGGAGTGAGGAATGTGAACCGCAACTATTTTTGACTGTTAAAAATAAACATAAGAAATAAAAAGTGTTAGGAAGGTGTGTTTCTTGCAGGAATGAACGCTACATGCAATGTGAATGAGTAACTGAGATAGAAATTAAATTCTATCACAGAAAATTTACTATCCTGTTTATGTATGCTTTCAGCCTTTTTCTTGTTTGAACTATTTTTCTTTTCTTTTTAAAGTCATCTGGATTATATAAGCAATTAGCATAAGAAAGCAAAATCCCATTTTCTTACTTATTATTGGGGGGCTAGATGGAGAGATACAGATGTATAGCCATGCAAGAGGCTGACTGAAGATCTACAACTTCTAGAGTTAAAAATGCCTCAGTGTGTCAAAGAAGCATTTTGATGAATTTCTGGTGAAGACAGAAACAGAATACTGTTTAGGTTTCTACTTCTTTTTATTTTGGATGTATTTCTAACATGTCTACAATATAAACCATCACAGTCGAGAGGAGGAAAACTCCAGAAAGTATTTAGAAGGTGCATCTGAAATAACATTGGTGAATCTGTGATATATACAGGAGTCACAAAAGGTGTACAGGCAGCAGGCAGCCAATGTCCGCAATATTCTTTGGCCAGGTTACAGTCATGCACAGTGGAAGGCCAGGGTGCAACAGTCACAAGTTGCAACAAGGCCCTGAAAAACCTGGTTTGATTTCAAAGTTCATCCTGATTTAGCCAGAAGATTGAATTAGATGACCTCTGGAGGTCCCTTCCAACCAACCTTTTCTGGGGTTCTGCGAATAAGAACTTGTCCCGATGGGTTTAGGCATGTAACTGGGATATGAAGCTGTTGGAGCTCTGTAAAAACTTATAGAGCCTTGCAGTTTGATTTCATCATATTTCCTTGTTTAAGTCATTGTCTGGCTTTTTACCTGTAAAATTCATAAATGTGGTTTAGTTCAGTTTATGGATATGAAGCAATGAACTCTACTGATACCTTATTTACTTGTCTCTAGGATGTGAGAACAGATGACAGCTTTCTTGTATTGCCTTCATATGAGGTGATGATTCTGATTTATATTCTTACTTAAAATACTTGTGTAGTGCTGGACTCTGTTTTTGCAATGGCTAGTCAATAAAAGTGTATGTTCAGTGCCAGATTATAGCCTATAATACTTAAATATCTCAAGCTATCTAAATGATAAAGTAAAACAGACACTTCACAGGGAAAACAAAATAATATTTCTCTAAAACAAATTATGATCTCTTCCTACGAGAAAATTTAAGCAGAAATTAACAAGTGAACTGTAAATCTGATGGTTGATTTCTGAAGTGTGACTGTGTAATGTGCTGATAAAACAAACCTAATAAGTCAGAGAGAAAGTCTAAATTTCATACCTATTGCCTACATTTAAACTTAAGTATATCTTTTGTGTTAATTATTGGGAGCTGCAAAAATCCTAAGTAATATAAGATATACCATATAATACTGTAATCTGGTGCAATGTAATTGAGGCGTGGGGGTTTTGTCTCTTCTGCTGTAACTAATGATTGTTGTGTTCATCTGTTTGCTTTTTAGCTTGCTGAAGGGGCAACACTGTTCTCAGCCTTCGTAAGGGTCTGCAATTATAACATTCATAAAAACAGTTAGTCATAAACATGTCACATAAAGTATTTCACAGAGTTTATGTGAAAGGAAATTGAAATCTCTTGAAAATGGAACTGAATCTTGTCCAAACAACCTTCGATACAGTAATCCAACTTTATTGTTGTTATATATTACAGGCTTCTTTATCCATGCATACTATCATTAACCATACAGTATGTTTTGATAAATGTTCCCCTTCCTGGAAACTCGTGCAGTTCTTTGACCACTGTCTCTGTTGGTGGTGCTTTTTCATTAAGTCTAAACTGTGGAAAAAGAGATGCCATATTTAGGTGGAAGAAGCTGATAAAATGAAAAAGTAATTACCTCCCAAGGTGTTTGTGTGGTACAACTATCTGTCTGCACTTTAAGACTCGTAGATAATTGGTTAATATTTGAGAAATAATAAACAATTATACCTAAGGCTAATAGCACTACTTAATTTTTATTAAATATCTACAATGGCTAGGGTCACCACGTAACTTGAATTAGTCAGGCGATATTCCCAAGCAGTACTCAGAATATGCGTTATGATATATTTTGGGTGAGCAGTTCCTTCATTTTAACAAATGACAAATGGAACAACAAAGAAAAACAATTTGTGGTATGAATTTCAGGCTACCTATGCTTCCACCTAAACACATTTTGGTTGTAAAATTTGCCTAAATGTTACTTTGATCGACATCATAGTTCTTCAGGATTTTCCTGTGCTTCTAAGGCAGTTACGTATACATTGGGTCATTCAGACTTGTGTGCCTCTGCTGCTGCTCCTGACCAGAATCCACAGTGCGTGCTCATGAAGGATGGTTCATGGAATAGCCTCAGAAAGGTGAACTACTCCTACCTTCACCCTGCCCAGGAGCATGCACATGTATGTCTACAGTGTGGGTTAGTTACCAGGTGAAGATTATCTTCAAGTTCAGCCGTGCATGTGGTTGCTGTTGTTCTGCATGAGCACATGCTCAAGCAGAGAGGGAGGTCCGGCTCTGGAAGGGAATAGCTGACTCCTGTCATCGTTGTACGTGCGTAAGGTATCCCCGTTACAAATTAAATAGATCAGGTTTGGGCAAGGCCGTGAAGGCAAAAGCAGGTAGTTCAAATTTGACTCCAAGTGTTGCGGTAATGATTTCAGTTTGCTTAAAATCCAACAATAAATTCAGTAAACCTGTGGATTAGGTCATGCTTTAAATTTGACTTTAACGTCTGCGTTACTGAAGCTTCTTTTTCTTCTTATTCCCTTTCCAGCTGTCTGATTCTGTCTGTGATGCAGCTGTTTAGTCATATAGCATGCTGGCTGCATGCCCACATGTGCTTCTGTAGCTGCAGATTATCAGCTAGGCTAGTGGGCACCTGCATCCCATGGGTATAAAGGCCCAAAGCAGGTGACTCTGGGGGTGGCAGATGACAGCTCTGCACAGTCTGTGCTCTGGTCCCCTTGGCTGTTTGTCCCTCTTGAGGGTACAAACACAGCGTGTAATGACAAGTGTGAGACTGAGGTCTCGGTACCAGCGGCAGCGCTGTGTTGTGTCTGGCAGGTTTATGTGGTGGAGCGTGTGGCGTTAAGAGGAGCATGGTTAAAGCTCCCACAGACTTGTAAGTAATTTTGTCTGCTACACTGAGATGAAACTCCTAAAAAGAGGGGTTCAGAACTTCTATGATTATAGTTTGGGGTTTTGCTGTAGCAAACCCAAAGCAAAATGAAGATTTTAACAGAGCCCTGTGCTTGAAAAGCATTTTGACGGTGTAGTTGGCCAGATGTGTTTGTAAACTCCAGTTAGGGAACTTCTCAAAGCCTCCTGCTAGCCTCCTGTTCTGCATGGGGAATAGGAGCTCTTCACTGGTGCATTTGCTCGGATTTTTCAGGCTGATCTTAGTTTTTGCTATCGTAAGTCACGGCAATAGGGGCAGAGAAAGATATTTTCATCAGTATTTTTCTGAGAAAACTGTGATTTTATTTAAGATCCAAACCTGGAAAACACTATCTCTGGAAAGTTTTCATTTTTTAAGAATTCTTCAATGGAAAGTTGAAAACTACTATGGAAAGCAGGTATTTCTATTTGGGAGTGGAGGGAAAGTTCAGTAGAAATCCAATTATCAGTTGAAAAGCAGCATGACAGAAATTTTTCAAAGATTTACAGTTGATTTTTTTTTCTCTCTGTTTCTTAGTCAGAAATGTGGTATTTTGCTTTTTAGAAAGGTACTGTCTGGCATGCCTTGGTTACTTTTGGTTGCCTGAATTTTGAGTCTGGGAGAAGTGGTTGAGTATTAGTTGCTTTCACATTTGATACCAGTCAACCTTCTTCAAACGCTTTCACTCTTAACACTTAAAATTGTGGAAGAGAAAAACATGCTTTATCATTTGTAACAATCGCCACAAAGTGGTGAAGCTTTGTGACAGAAAGAACTCAATAGTGAGGAAATGAAGTGCTGTTTGGGACGAAGGGGATACAGCTGAATGTGGTTTTCACTTTTCATTGTGTGCTTTCTCACCTGTTTGAAGGTTTCCTCTCTATGTGTCACTTCTATGCTGTTAGAAGTTATGTCTTTTGTTAAATAATTTAGAGCTTTCCAGTCTGCCAATCAGGGAAGGATTAAAGCTATGTTTGTTTTCTTTCTTTCTTCTTTTTTTTTCTTTCTTTCTTCTTTTTTTTTCTTTCTTTCTATTGGGCTGCTGCTATCACTTTCTTTTACACAACAAGAGGAGAAAGCAAAATGGAAAAAATTAACATCCATTACAGATGTACTATAGCTGTGTTAGGTTGTTCATGAAAGAAGTAAGAGGCAGAGGTCACACCAGGAATCGTATTTTACACTATGCTCTTTTGTGAAAACAAATCTTCTATCAAATCACATCAGGGTTTATGATTTTTTTTTTAAATTCTAACTTGTTTTTCTACTTTTAATTCATAATGTTTTATGTGAAATCTTATTCACAAGGTTCAAAATATGGAACATATTTAAAACTAGATTTTGCATACAAAATGATGAACTAATTTAAAAATAAAAAAATTCAGATAACCTGTTATTCCATTGATTTGGGCTTGTCTTCACTAAGATTGAACTACAAAAGTCCTTACATGAGGCAGATCACACTTGATCCACTTTGGGATTTTCTTGACATTCGTCCTCTTGCATTATATGTTTTAGCAAGGAAAGCAACAAGCAACTAGGGAGTTCCTCCATCTTTATGGAGGATAATCTCAGTGAAGCTGATGCCCCAAACACTGTGAAACATGCAATAATCTAGCAAGTGCTTAAATATAAATTGTTGAACTCTAGCCATAACATTAACAATTTGGATTTTGCTTCCCCTTTTCTCAAGAACTTTGCTCAGGAAAGAATGGCAAGAAAACATGAGTAGCATCAGCTGGAAAAAAAGTGTTCTAGACTTGTCTTTGTCTAGTGGTTGCAGCAGCTGAGAAGTATTCCAGAATTAGACAAAGGATTTTACTAATTTCCTCAGTTGTTTCCTGGATAATCCACTGCATTTGGCCACAAGCCTAATTTCATGATATGGGGTGGGTTGTGAAAACCACTTTAAATTGGCTTTGTTCACTCTCATTGCAGCTGTCACAGGGCTGTGATGGGCAGGATCTTCTAAAAGTCTTTTAAAATCCTTCGTCTTATGAAAAAAGTTGTACCTTAAATACTATGCTATTCAATCCTATTGCTCAGTATCAGTGCAAGACCACAAAACTGAGATTTTATTGACCTAGATGCAGAATTTCCTGACAGCATCTGACTGTTCTTCTTCTCTTCTCACCCTCTGCCATCAATGTCATCACCTAGTTGGCCATATGTTTGTAAGAAATAAGGACTTGGATAAAAAGCAGGAGCCTCCAGATTAACCAAAGCATGAATAAGGAAACACATTACACAACTGACAGACAACAAGTTGAGAAAGTACTTATCTACTGACTGTCAAGGAATGCATGCTCTGAAGGTCCTGTATTTATATCTTAACCTGTATGTTAAAATAGCAGTACTCACTATTGCAAACTCTCCTCTTCTCCCTTCCTGCTGGTATGAATGGTAAACCTTTGTTTCAGTGAGATAAGTAGCTCATTTGCTTGTCTTAGAAAACTATGCTATTTTTTTGTGTAGAATCTCACAAGTAAGGTGTATGGAGTAGCTTCCATGAACATGCCTAGAGCCTCTATAGGAAGGATGAGAAAAAATGGATCTTATGGTAGAGAACAGTGCTTTGTATGTGGCCAAATGGATTTTGATACAAAATGCTCAACTGACTAGCTTTGTTAGCTTTTCATAAAACATACCTCTTGCTCCTAACACAGTCCTTGCTTTTCATTATTGTTTTTTCCCATGTGGATTTGGACTTCTTGCCCTTGGCTGGGTTAAAGCAGTCTGGAGCTATAGATGCTCTTCAGAAGGTGTTTTATGCCCCTTGCCTTGCTGTACAGCCCAGAAAGGTCAATAGTAGTGTTAAGACTAGGTGTGCTCATTCGTTTGCCACAAGTTTCACACCATATTATGGGTAACCTGCATCAGCTCCCTATCCTCGTTTGCCACAAGCTTCACACCATATTATGGGTAACCTGCATCAGCTCCCTATCCTTACATTTCCTGTCCTCTACAGTGCGACTGCCTGTGCAGAGGCTCACAGCTGAAGCAAGTTGAGCACAGACAGTACTGTTAATGGGGTTGTCTGGGCATGGCCTGTGACAAAGTGGCGCGAGCATCTTTCTCTGTCTCTTCCCTTTGTCTGCAGAACCAGTTTAGCCTTCTAACATCCACCAGTTTCAAAGTTCACTTGCTGAACTTGACTCTGCCTGAGGTATGCCTTAGGTCTGTCTGTCAGCGTAATAAAGTTTTATTCTCATATTCAAGTTTTTCTTTATGAACCTGAGGACTGGAAATAAGTATATTTGTAATTCGAATGCAAAACTTGAAATTGATTAGTTGCTCTGGAAGCTGGCTGCAGAAGATCCATGTATCATTCACCTTCTTGTTTTGCATGTTTGAAATCATAATTAATGTGCTTAAGTTGTACTTATTGGATACACTAAGTCCCAGTAGTACTATATGTACACACATTGTATTTGTATTCTGGTACTTCCTACACAAGTGTAATACTCAGTAAAAGTTAATATTTTCGTAATTCTGTACTATCTTTCTGGCCTCGTTCACATTCGTATAAATATGTATAATTGTAGACTATCTTAATGAGAAAACATACTGCAAAAAACATACTTAGTTAAAGCCAGTCTCATAACCTTTTTTTGCACTTTTTTTTTTTTTTTTTTTTAGTTAGCACTTGTATACTTGAAATCTTCACTGTTCTCAAAAGAGACACCTATTGTGAATGGTATCTGGTGCAGCAATAACACAAAGCTGTCATTATGTTTTATGCCATCCTAAGTAAAACAGAGCTAAAAACAGAGTTGTTTTGTAAAGGTGGAAAAACACTTTTGAAAACAGGCTAATTCTGTGCCTTGTTTCTGCTGTACAAAGATCCAGCTTCATGAGTAGCAAAGTCCTCTGTCTTTTGCTCCCTGTGACACCCTGTAGGGTGATGATTACAGCACCTTCCTGAGGTGACCACTCAAACCTTTCTGAATGAAGGAAGAACTAGACCCTGATTCCCCCAGTGCAATGCCCTGACTTCATGGCCTGTCTGGAAAATGGACTCTGTGCCTTGTGTCTGGAGTCTGTTCTGCCCAAAGGTCTGTCAAGACCATCTATCAAGGGTCTACCATGGTGTTCATAAAGAAAGCACTAAAGTTCTGCCTGCCTTTGTATGACAAAACAGTTCCCTGAATCCTCTTTCTCGTGTCTGACTGGGACATGTCCAACCTTGTGAGCCAGGCTCTGCTGTGTAACTGAATAAACATTTAGCCCATAAGAAGGAGCTGACTACTTGCTTTAGATGCTTCAAGGTTTTGCTGGTACTCGGAGGTAAGCAGTTGGACTGACTCTCAGTGACTTGCTTCCCAAAGTCGAGCCTGATGAACCGGATCACTTTCTGTAGAGCTTTGCAATAAATAAATCTCAGTAGTGCGTATTGAACAGCTTATTACTTTGTTTTGCATTGCTACAGAAAGTGCCTTGGCACATATTTTCTCTACTATCATTCTAAAATCAGGATTTAACACTCTGCTTTGCTGCAGTGTTGCCCACTCTGAAGTGAAAGGTGAAAGATGTCTCTAATGAAGAAAATTAAGTTTAATCTCACTAAGGAGACCTACTGCCCTGCATCACTAAAACATTATTTATCACATATTTTAGAGGCAAGTATCTTAAGAAATCCAAACCTTATACAAAAAAAGCTCTCATAGTCTGTTAATATACAAGATGGTAAAACTTGTGCACAAGGAAAGACAAATTGCCTGGAAATTGATGGTTTTTTTATGTGAGAACAAGTGAACAGTAAGATACTCTTGACCAGATTCTTCAAAGTTGCTTCAAATAAAAATGTTACCTTTTTAGTGCCTCCCCTGTCTCAACAGTGTTTGTTGCATATATTAGACTTGCTTCAAGGTGATTTGAATGTACATGCTCAGTGTTTGAAAACCTCTTTGTTTTTCATTCATGAAAGATCATTTATTCATATTTGATTTTATCCCCCTTCTATTTGTCCTTATTTGGACTTCACATGCCTAGGAGATACAAATGTATACAAAATAATCCATATTGCTTTGTATTGGATTCATGTATATTACAAAGGAAAATCCCCATAGCATTAGGATTTTGTGTGTATAAATTCCTCTTAGAAGTGTACCCTTACTGAGAGCAGCATATTAAGAAGTTGAGACAGAAGATGAATTTTAACGTTAGAGTGATGCTGATTCCTCCAAGACAGTTTGGATCCTAATGATGCTGATAAAAGAAAAAAGAGGCTAATGAAGAAGGCACAGGTAAGTATTCCATGTTTCTTTTTGATAAGTTATAGGCATGGCAAACCTATCGGTACAATCTATTGGTCATAACAAACCATCAAAGAAAATATTAAAAAACAGAGATGGAATTTATTGGCCTCAAAATAATTAATTCACCGATTCTTTCCATTATTGCTCCATTTTTACATTTTTGCAACATGGAGTAGTGGAAGGGAAAATGGCTGTTGATTTGTAACACCACATTTAATTTTTTTCTTCAAAAATTGAAGCTTTTTTTTGATTAGATAACAGGAAGCAGCTCTGTGAATTTACACTGACTCTTGTTGGTATATCCTTAAACTTACCTAGGCCTTCTCAATCCTTTGTGCAGACAGCATGACCATGACTTTTACTACTGTTTCTTAAAATACTTCCATTGTCCCGATTCAGTGATCATTGAGTTCTGCTTAGTGATGATCCGCTTATACAGAACATTCTGTGTTTTCTCTCTCAAAAATAAAGACAAAATACAGTTGGCTCTCTCTAATTTTAGAGTTAGAATTTCAAATGTTTCAACTACATTTTGAGGTTTTTTTCTTTTCTCTTCACCTTCTTGTAGGGGAAGGTGGCATTACAAAGAAAAGCGTTGAACTTGTGTGTTGTCTTGTATATAATATAATATAAACCTAATTGTGTGGTGTTCCCTTCAGAGCAATCCTGTCACTAGGAGTAATCTGCTCATCCATGAGCAGATACGAGCTGAAGAAGTTAGTGTCTGGAAGTAGCTGAGATGAGAAGAGGATGGTAGTTTTACTATCTGCAACAATTCTGGTCACTGGAGATGGATGTGCCACCTCTGACGCGCTGCAAACCTAGCCTGTTGAAGTCCTTCACAGGACTGGTGAAACTGAAGATCTTCTAAATCAAAATGGAGTCTCTTGGTATTCTGGGTCACTGTGGTTTTATTTTGATTCCACGATTACAGTTCAAAAGGACCATGTGACAATGGATTTTTATTATAATAATACAGTATATATGATAATGCTCTAGCATCCAAAAGAATCCAAAATAATTCGAAAATAACAAGATAATAATTACCCTCTTTACACATGGTACTTATGTACTTATTACAGGATAAACTGATCTCATTTAAATTACCTATTTGATTATGTTATGTATGCTTTGTGAGATAGTGTTACCCAGTCCATTTATGTGTCTGCTTTGATTGACATCACTTTCACACTAACTACTTTCTTTTTGTATTCATCTAAAATAGGCTAAATTTATCATGCACTGAATGGAAACTTAAGAATAAGTGTTTAGATAATTGGGCATCAGGGATTCTTAGAAGTCTTTATTATGTGAGAGTGCCCAAATAACATCTGTTCCTACATTCCTGTTATTCAGACTTTCTTTGTAGTTATTGGGTCTTCAGGGACCTCAGAAGCAAGAAACAAAGATATGCTGAATAAAATCCACTTTATGTAAAGCCTTTTACACCCATCTAGTTAGTGAATGTGGCCTGGTTTAGGGTAAGACTGAATATTGGTAAAGAAAGATGTGACTGTGTTTTGATACTCAACAACAGCCAGGTCTAAGAAATACAGAAAGAAATTGTTCAGGAAAGTAACAATGCCTAGACACTTCTTGACATCAGAAGGCAGCCAGCTTTTTCAAGGCTTGTTTCAACATCAGTAATTTTCCCCCAAATACCAACAATTTCCAGCATATTCTCTAGAGAAGGTGTTATCACATATTCAAAGGAAATGTAATTAAAGTTGAAAAACATAAAAATGAATTGTTTGAGAACAAAGGAGGAAACAGGTATGGCATGAAGGGCAATGCTCCTCAGAGATTAGAAGCGCCTAGTCAATTGTAAGACATCAGTTTACCTGAATTGTACCTGCTGTCTGTCCTAAACCTAGTTTATTTATATCCCGGTTCCTTCCATAGACTGGCTTCAGTGGTGAATCACGGTAGGATAAGTAAGTGATTTGGCTTTCCAGTTGACTGAAGATAAATTTTCATCATCTCTCAACATCACACATGCAATCTTCCCTTTTAATTCAGTTTTAAAGCTCCACTTTCAAACAGAGTTTGCTAATGGTTTTGATTTGGCATTAGTTTAGCACTCATAGCTGATAGAGCTCACCTTAATCTTCTCAAATCTCAAAAGGCAGCAATTGCTCTATGTGCTGCACAATGGGTATTTTTAAGTGTGCTGTCCTCAGAAAGACCATCAGCTTTTGTCTCTGTCCTTCATTCTGTTAAAGAGATTTGATCACACCAACTTGGCTTTTACTGCTTAGGATGATATCTAGAATTCAAATGGAGATCTTTCTGTGACAATGTTAGCTGAGGTAGAACTGATGAGAAAGGGGGCATAAAAGTTGTTTTTCTCTGAGGAAAATCAGCTGTCTGGCATTGTGCTATTACTAGCATTTCTCACTGCATGACTTTAAAATGAAGAGGAGGGGTGTCTGACATAATTTAGGAACATGTACTGTGGTGATGAATGCACAGGAAATAGACAGGCAGGCAATCAGTGGTTAAATAAATGAGTTTTCCATATGCCTCCATTTAACTTTAGTGATTTTCAGCATGCTCCACTTCTATTAACTAATGATTATATGGAAGCTTTTATCTTTCACTAGTATTATCTCAGATGATTATAAAATGAAGCTGTACTTAAAAACAGAAAAAAGAGAGAATCATTTAATTATTATTCATTCTTAAACAGCAGTGAATAAATATATAAGAAATTAAAGTTCACAAGCTTAGGAATGCTGGGTTTTTTCCTGATTTTTTTTTTTATAGCACACCTATTATTTTAATTAATGAAAGATTAAAACATAATCCAAAGTTAAAGTGTTGTATCAGGCCTCTTCATGTCTAAACTATAGTTTTGGGTAGTCAGAGTACCAAAGCAGGGTTCTTTGCATTTTCAGATATATATTTTAATCTATGTTCTGGTTTCTTGAGTGTCTCTGGATAGTTTCACTGCATTCCTACGCCTTAGTTTTCTGAGCTGTAAAATGGAAATGACAACACTGGTCTCTTTAATTGTTTTACACCCAATATCCTCTAATTCATTAAGGTGAGCCGAGGCTGGCAAAACTTGCTTACAGTTGTGAAAGTAGGGAGCTGTG
The DNA here is from genome assembly GCA_008921705.1 of Burhinus oedicnemus. Lineage (NCBI taxonomy): Eukaryota > Metazoa > Chordata > Aves > Charadriiformes > Burhinidae > Burhinus > Burhinus oedicnemus. The sequence goes on from VFFE01009111.1 coordinate 3,428,233, forward strand.
ATTTAAGAGTCTCCTTGAAAACTTCTTTATGCTACAGAGGCTAATGCGGGTCTGCGAAAGCAGCTGTACACAGGATTATGTAGATGCCTAAAATAGATGTCTACATGGAAGCAAAGCACCAGCGTGAAAGCTAGGTGGTAATAAATGAAAGCTAAGAAAGAAATAATGAGTTGAGTCTAGAGCCGCTCCCAACTCTGTAAGCCTGTGTGCCTTCCTTCACCCAGCTGCTGTGTGCCATCAGCTCGCTGGGGAATAGAGAGGCTACGTGGGCACGCACAGGAGGAGGGGAGCGGGGCACAGGGGAGACCAGTCCCCAGCTCTGTGGTTCCCTACTTCTCTGAACTGGGGAGAAGAGACACTGCGCAGCATCTGGGATACACAGCCTTTTGATACCGTCTTGTCCTTAGCGGTGGCTTCTCAAACTTTTCTCCTAGGCTATGTTTCAGCAGAGCATTAGACACAAAGATATTTAGGATCTAGTGGTCCTTGTCCCTTTTACAGGGTTGCAACATAACCTCACTTAAATAGCTTTCTGCATATTCTCATTATTTTCTTAAGCAACGACAGTCTGATGTCAGTCTTCAAGTGAAGGCTATATATACCATTAAATAAATCTGCTTCTTAGTCAATAGTTTATCATCCTTTTTAGCCAGTATGCATTGAAACCAAATTAATGTTACGCATATTTGCTTTTGTCAAGCTGGGAACAATATAACATGAGTTTTCTTGGTATTTTCTCCCTAACTAGTGTTCTTATTTTGTTTCTTATTTGCTCACTCCAGAAGGTGTTCCAGTCCCTCATGTAATGGCTACAAGTTTCTGTGAAATTGTTCCTCTTTGTTTTCCACTACTTTTCTATTTATTTTTAAGAAGTTGCTAATAAAGTCTATTCAGAAGAACTGTTCAGAATAATAAGGTCAGCACATCTCTGGCTGCAAGTAGGGAAAGATGGGAAGAAAGGAAGCATATCTTAAGTACTGTTTCTCCTGCCACTCTGTCACACTCTTCAGTAGCTGCAATATAACACTAACCTCATGAGATGTGAAAAGACTGCTTGTGCTTTCTGGACAACTGAAAAACACAAGGAATTTCCTGTAATGAAATAATTATACCTTTAGGAAGAGGTTAATTTCTAGAATCCAAAATTCAGAGAAGCTTTTGGATGGAACTTTGTGATAGTTTAATATCAGATGATGGTATCTTAATAGTTTAAACCTTATATTCATTTTTTGCAGTAAGAATTTATCCTATTAAGAAGTTGCAAAGAAAAACTGTGAAATAAACAATGTGATGTGCTACATTATTCAAACAATTATTTACAGCTTCTGAAAACAGGCTGTTTCTAAATTCATACCTCCTACTGAGTTCTTTTCTGACTATAAATTCAGCACAACTTAAAATTTGCCAGAGTTATTTTTCTTTCTGTTCTTCAGGAATAGTATTTAAGAGGTTATTTCCAATTATTTGCCAATTAGAATATCTTGTAATTATAGAAATCTATTAGACTGTGTCAGACTGCTTCCCCGTAATTCATTGATTTACTCAAAAATTCAGTTACTTTGTATTTGGTTTCTGCTTGTAATTTGTACACCATCAGTGTGTACAAATCTGCAGCATTCCTTCCATCTGCTTTTCTCCAGCCCTTCATAAGTGTCTCTGGCTGTGATATTGTTAAAGAGGAAAATAATCTATACTTTCTTTATTAAAAAAAAAAAAGTAATCTGAATCCTTCCAGACTGGATAAAGATAGAGAATGTTCCAACCCTTGATAGAGGTGCTGGTACAGATAAATCCAAACCAAGATCCACGTGAACATTATTTGATTTATTGTTTTCTATCTATCTGATCTCCTTCCTTCCTTTTGATATAAATGTATTTGATTGAGAGCTATAATTGTAAATATTTCTGAAATTCTGATTGTTTTGTTTTTCAATGTACTGCACACTTTAAAGTATTTAATAAAATTTATAGAGTGCTAATTGTGTTATTTCCCAGTGAAATAGCATTCAATTAACCCTAAGTTTACTGATGTAGAGATTTTACTGTGATGTCCCCACAAATTTAGCTCATACCCTAGAAATTTAAGAATGGTAAGCAATAATGTCAGGTATTTATGTCAGCCATTTGTGTCCTTAAGCTAAAATGGTGTGCTCATATATTTTAGTTTAGGACATCTATGATATCTCTTAGTAATTGTGGAATATTGCAATTGCAATGTTGGTTCTAATGCTGCAGCTAAATTACAAGCTAAAGTGACTATAGCTTCATTTCTGAATCTGTTTTAGGTTGTGTGTGATGTATTTAAATAATAATAAATGTAGTCCAGTGATACACTTATTTTTTGGACATGAATTCTTTCAGACCTTACAGGTCAGATTATGCATTTGGTAGAATTTTTGGGCAGTAGTCTATTTTTAAAACAGATCGCCATAAACTAAAGATAATGGTGGGTACGTTCTAAATACAAAATTATTTAACCTGATGATTTACAACAATTTTCTTAATTAGTTCAACCTTGAGTTCAATTACAAATCCTTGATGCAATTAGCATCTCTCCATTCTTCATGATCTTAGTTGCAGAAACTGAACAGTTCTTCAAATTTCCTGTATAGCTAAAATGTACTAAAATTAATTGACTGCACTTGGTCAGGTTTCTTGCAATGTTGAAAGTGCATAGAAATCCTTCCTCATCTCTCAGAGGTATGCAAGGTTTTTTCTAATAAACGCCATCACGCCTTTGGAGCAGAAAGGCAGCTGGAGTCCGAACCAGTTTACCTCGTATCCATTCCTTACCCTAACTCAAAGAAAAGCTGCTGGAGCCCTGCTTTGCAGAGTGGGCAGAAATGAGGCGGAGTGGAGCAACATATCAAACCACAAATGTGTTCTTGAGAATTTCCCCCATATAAAGGTGGCACTGAGGGCATGGAAGCTACCCTAATTTGTGTGCTGTTGCAGTGGTTGTACAATGACTCTTTCCCTCCTTACAACAACTGAAATGAAACGACCATCTCCATTTCTTTTCTGCTAGTTTTTCCACCTTGCAGTTACACTACTGAGGCTCATAGAGATGAAGATTTAGGCTTCAAAGCGTAGAACAATTCAACTATTTCATCTTAACACTAGTCAGAGTAAAGGAGTGTGCCCATTTCTCCTTAAAAAAAGTCACAAGAAGGTATGCTATTTATCAGCAAAGTATACTTTAATATTTTGATAATGATAATTAAGTGCACAGCAAAGCTGTGTAGATCTGATTCAAGAGATTACATTTCAACATCGAAATCAAGGTGTGCTTCTACTTCTCTCTGTCATTTTTGAGAAACAGACTTTTACTATTTTCCTGTTTTTTATTAAATTGAAGTTAAAGGATGCAGAAAACTTCAGTCTGCCCTCATTCTTAAAGTTAACACAAATCCCTTGTATTTGATGTGGCAGAACTTTGACTGTAGGCACAATTAGTCTTTCTGAGCCCTTATTGTCTAAAGATCTTGATCTGAATCCAAGAAGCCAATAAGAAACTGTAAATTTTCTTATGATCTTTTACACCCAAGCAAATGCTTTGTTCACTTGCTTTCATTTTACAGCATGTAGGAGTATTTTATTTAGTAAGTTTTTTGCGTGCTGTTTTTCCAAAGGGTTTTGAAAAGTAGGGCAGTTTTTGGTTTTGACAGCATTGTCTCCTCAATAGAATAGGGTTGATATTCAGGAAAGACTTTCCACACAGGCTCTATTCCTGACTTTATTCCTTTGTGACTCCAAAACAAGATTTGTTGAGTAGCACTTACTTTGAGATTTCAGGCTCTGGTTAGCCTTGGGTGGATGGGAATAGTTTAAAGTACTGAAATATTCAAATAAATACAGCAGAAGTATGGATATATTTCACTGGCCAAGGTATGCATGCTATCTGAGATCTGCAAGCCTTACATTCTGAAAACTGTCATTAAACACTGGAATATTCTCTGACAGCTTACATAGCTTTCATATTACATATTTATAGTGTGCAGTTAAACCTCTTCTTTGCTCTCAGAACCAGTGGGAGGAATGAAAAATACACATAAACTGAATGATTCCCTGCCAAAGTGGAGGGTCAAGCAGAACTAGCCTTTTATAAGCAAAAAGGTGGGATGCCGCCAACATTATCAATTAAGTTTCTCCTCCTTTCTTTTCTTATTTCTTCATAGAGAGATTTATAAGAGACCAGCATGATACCAACTGAACCTCACTGCTATATGCAGCTGTGATCAAGCTGCTAATTTGATAAAGTAACCAAGTATTTCGCAAGCCACTTAAATCCAACATCCAAACTTTGCAAAAACATATTATATGGTAAATTTGTTTCTGTAAGGTAGAATAAACTGAAGAAAAATTATTAAGTGAACTGTAACTCACGCAAAGAGTGACAGTTATTAATGCTCAGAGTAAAAACAGTGAGAGACTAGCAACAAACCCAATTTTACCAGGAGATAATCCTTCAGAATTGATAGACAATATTTTCTTTCTATTCATGGCCTCTTTAATGAAGCTTCTAATAATGAAGCATAAGTACATGTGCCTGCTTTAAATTACGATCTGAAGAGAGATTACCAACCCATTTAGCATATTTCAGGCACAGGACAACTATAAATAGTTATAATACTGTTTATCTTTATTAATATAAATTAGTTAACTAGTTAATACGTTATTAATATTGCTGGGTTTTTTTGAAAGTTAACACTTGTTCAAACCTTGGTGGGCTTGGAACTCAAAGGACTTTTTTATTATCTCTGACCACCTTATTGGGTTGTAAATATAATTTTCCTTACACAAAAATTTTCAAATGTTCAGTTGGATTTTGAGGCAAGATAAAATAGATGCTCATATTAAGAAAAATGACAACCAGGACTAACATACAGAAGAATTGTACTGAATAGTGCTGCATGACTCTCATCCTTTCTGTCTGTGATTTTTTGGCTTCTCTTTGTCCTCCCTTAATCAGATCCTGAAGTGAAATTGGTGTCCAAGATTTTCTGGAAGAGAAGTCAATGGTTAAGCCCTGAATGTCATTGGCACAAATCAAAAGTGCCCCGATTCTCATAAGTCCATAATATGCAGAAGCTCTTATTGATATAAACGGGACTTGGTGGGTTCTATGCAACTTTAAAAATCCTTCCATTTATTTAGGAGCTTCTGTGGTTGCATTAAGACATTATAATTAAAACTGTGTTTCCTTGCGTATCCTATTTCTGAAACTGTGGTGTTTGCTATTCCTGCTTCTGAAACTGTAGTGTTTACCTCGATCTCTTCTAAGCTGTGCTTGTAACCCTCTTTCCTTTTCTAGTTTCCACTCATTTAACTTCTCCAGTTTCCTGTTTACCTGAAATGCTATATCAAAATTCACCATCTTCAACTACTGTTACCACAGCAAATGTCTTGTCCTGCTGTACAATTGCATCCAAGCTGTTACTCTGCCATGAGGGTCAATAGAATTTAACCACTAAGTAAATCTTACCTACTTTTTTCCCCAGGATTTCTTTACACACACGTTGGAAAATTATCCTTTAGATGCTGTTTTTTTGCCTTCTCAGATTCATATGCCTATTGTCTTCTTCCCAATTCCCCAGACTTCTCATGTTCCCTTTTTCCTTCAAATGCTTTTTAATGTTTTCGTCAAAGTTTTCTTATGCTGATGCTCACAGTGATTATGTCTGCATACCTTAAGTATTGAAGCTAATGTATGATGTTATAAAGTCCTCAGGGGAAAGGATTTTGGTTTTCAGAGGATTTTGAAATGCTGTAGACATTTAAAATGTTGGCCAAAAAAACATAATGGAGGCACAACTTTATTAATCTTTTTGTAAAAACACAAGACAAAATTCTTCTCTGTGATATGCATGGAAAATCTCCATCCCTATAATCTGTTTTCTGCATCCATAGAAGACCCATGAATGCCTCATTAACAGTAATAAAACTTTATATTCATAAAAGAAGGTAGATTATCAAAAATTATATGCACTTTGGATTGTGAGAAAATCTAATCTTATATTTAAAAAACGCTGCAGAATTTGGAAGTCAATATTTCCTGTTGTGAATGGGGCCAGGTAGCAAACTGCATGGTTTGAGATGCAACTTCTCAGTAGTTCATCTAATATGTGAACTAGTGCAAATAATTTTTTGACCACTCTCATTCCGTCCATGTTATTTATTTGTTTTGTAGCAAATTTTGGGCAAGAATCAACAGTTGTTAATTATATATGTATGTTTTAGTACAATATGGCCCTGATATGACTTAGGGTTTTATGATTGTTATTGATAGTAATGGTAAATGATAGTACTTTCAGCAAATACTTGCAGGAATTTAAAACACACTGATTGAATTCAACTTGGTTATTTTAACTTACTTTTATCCCATATCGTCTAATAACATGCTCATTTAAGAGTGGTATTCTACTCTGCCAGTATCGCTGTGAGAGTAGATCTTGGCCACCTCTGCTTAGTCACACTTCTGCTTCTATACACAAATAGATTGACAAAAATAGATGCATAGAACATGTTTTTTTCTGCTTTGTTTTGTTTCTGTTAGTTTCATGGAGTCAGTGAAGTGCAAATCAACATAATTATAGCTATATTTTGACTAAAGGACTACATTTGTTTGTTAGGGATAGTTACACCACTCTGTTGAAGTTGAGCATGTCAGCACAGGCTAGAAAAAAATAGATTTTCTGCTAGCTGCTTCAAACACAGGAGGTATGGCCCGATGGGACTCTCTGCTCTGAAAGAGGAGCTATGTGCAGTAGTACTCCTTAGAAGACAATGACCTGAATTCTGAAGTTCAGAAGGGAAAAGAAAATAAGACAGAGAACATGTAGGTGAACCATTTTTTTTTGTCTAGGTAAAGTTTATTTCTAATAGTTATCCATGTTTTTGGTATATTTAGTTACTTTCCTAACAGCTTGAGGTTTGTGTCACTTCCTGCCTCATATTCCAGAACAGCTAAAAAAAAATAGATAAATAAATCAGAAGGTGCTTTGACTGTAGACTGTTGAAAGGTATGGAACCAGGTAAGTGGTTGAGGCCTGAACTCATCATAGAAACAAACAAAATTGCAGGTCATTACTGTTAAAGTACCACACAATGTGCTTACACTGTGTTAGAGGGATGAAAGTCTTGGACCCACAATTAGGCAAGAACCCAGGCGGTTGAGATTCAAGTACGGTTAATGAATATCAGACCAGAGGACTCTGTCAGAGCCCCAACACTTTGCTGTCATCACGCTTGGCGTGGAAACTACTGGAGCACAACAGACACAATACCCCGCTGTGGTATTTCAGCAAACCTTCAAGTTAGCACTGTTTTGCTCTTCAGGTAAGCAATGCTCACATGTTTAAAATGTTAAACTGCATTAGTTTATGTTGCATAAAAATGTTTTGTCTGTGTGCTCTTTCCACTACTAAAGGTTGGTTTTCAAAACCTCTGAAAAAATTCATATTGACTCAAATTCAAATGAAATTGAAAATAACAGAAACATTCTTTTCAATGGAAAACATATTAAGGAAATGACATAAAGCTGAAAAATCTGTGATGTGAAAATGCTTTCAAGAGTATTAATCACTATGAAGCCACGATAAGCATCCACTGCCTTGCCATACCATTTCACAAAACCATTACAATATTACTTATAAAGGCCTTTAAAGTTAATTTTGAAAGAGTCTTGGATGTACAGAGAGCAGTAACAAACCAAAAATAATACAGCACCAAAAGTAAACGAAATTACGTGCAACTCGAGGGACTGGGTGGTTTTCCACAACGTGGTCTCAAAGGATGACTACAGCATTGCTTCCTTTGGCCTTTTTAACTCTCCCTGTGATGCTGGCACACAGGATGTGAAATTGGAGTTCTTTGGTATATTGTTTGGTTAGATTTTCAAAATGGTTATTGCAAGGCTAACCTGAACTGTAAGTATTGAAGAAATAATACTGTTTAAGTTAACTTTGATATCTTTCTATATTAAAATTTGTCAATAAAGTGTTCTTTACTGTAATGACTGTGAACAGTTAAATCACTGAAATTGATAAGTCTCTTGAATCTACTGCCCTGTAAGGAAGTAGGATTTCTTTGTTACCTACAGGATAGGTCCCAGATGCTTACTCTGCATTTGCTCTGCATGCAGATCCGGCTTTGACATCATTGGGATTCCAGAGAGCAGGAGTGCAGAGGAGATCCTCACAGCAGATAAGAAAGTGTAATGCAGTCTGAGAATTTTTCCTTCAAAAAGGGTAGTCTGTTTCCAGGGGAAAAAAAAAAATCCTATTAAACTTTCCTGCATTGATTGAGAGAGAATGTAAGAGGAGAGAAGAAATTATGCTTTCTATTTTCTTACTTATTTAAACAAGATGATGAGTTAATGTCACCTGGATTCTGATTTGAGACTGTGTTGTGTGCACGTCTCCTTGAACAGTCTTTTATCCAGTACTTACAGTTCATGGCAGTAGCTGTACTGCCGTAATACATACCTTTTTAGCTGTGTATCTGTGTGCTAGTGGATGTATTGGTAGCGTGCATTAGCTAGATCTGTAGAGTTAACTTTGACACTGAAGAAATTATTATATCCCTTCCTATACAGCAAGTATTAACTAAGGACTTGGAAGCTGTGGAATCTTATGGAAATTTTAGACTTTGAAACAAATATTTTTTTTCATGTTCTGTAAAATATTCTAGTGAATAACTGTCTTTGAAGAAAATTCACTGAATTGTAATCAAAATAATATGCATCAGACACCTGAGATTTAATAGTCAAGCTTATCTAGTTTAAGAACAAAAATGAACTGTGTAGCTAATATAAATAACCTGATTTTTAAATTAAATATTCAAAATAAGCTACCCCAGAGCTGTTAGATATCTAATAAATTATCAGTATATTTTTCAGGAATAAATCTGTAATTCAAATAATCCAATAACTGAAGAATAATGTGTTCTGTTTGCAGATAATTTATGAACAGAAAAAAAGAGATTAAATAAATCAAATATTATTTTTGAATTACCTGCTCACCTTTATTAAACATTTATTATAATATGAATTAAAGAATTGAATTGTGTTTCTTGAACTGTCTTGAGAAAGTTGTCTTTGTTATGACATACTAGTATTAAATGGTAGGCTTGATACCTTTAAATTATTCTGTAAATACCACCCCATAAAAGACATTATATTTTAAAATTACTTGGTAGGTATTTGCCAGGAAAGCATGAAATAAAATGGAAAAAGTAAAAAGCCTGTAACTGACAGAATGTTAGTGAATTAACACTTTTTATGGAATAGGATGCAACATTTGGATTAAGGTTTGAAGTATGTAGTACTAATTTGAACCACCTTTTATTATTCTATCAGGTTTCTGCAATTCTCATTGAAAACTGAACTGAGATTCTGTAATAGCTCTTGTTCTACGACAATTTCATTGCTTTTTTGCATACCTGAAAATGCAAAGCTAAATTAATGGGCTAGCAAAATTGCACAAAATTGAGTGTATTATTTTGCAGTAATTTTCTCCATCAATATTTTTCCCTCAGGTTTCCATCTGCATGAATATAGACTTCTCAAATCAGATTCAAGTTTCCTGCACAAAATCTTAAAGAAGAAAATAATCAGTTCAAATTTATTTTTTCAGTGCATCCAATCTCTCCAAATCCAGGGTCTAGGTTAACATATGTTTAGACAAGTTCTGTTAAAAGATTTGTGTATTAAGATAATTGTCTTAACTTCATGTTGATGAATTTCCTATATGTCCAGATTTTTGAATTGTCTGTGTTCTTGTGTTTTCCTATGGTCATACGCTATATCTTATACACACAATTATAATATTTCTATATTCACAATCTATACACATCTTATAATGTTTATTTTTGTTGTTGTAACTCATTTCAGCAGATGGTCTTAGCATTCACTTCCTTGTATTCATCTGCAACATTTAGTCCTCTCTAGTTCACGAGCAGATCCGAAATCCTGGAAGAAGCACTCTGTTTTACAAGCTGCACTTTATATTCTTTCAAAAAGAAGCATTTCTTCTCAATGTCCTCTCATATTTCTTGTGAGACTCTCAGCTGGTTAAAAATTCAGTGAATATGGTGCATTTGATTTACACTGAGCAAATTGTGAAATGACATTTAGGAGCCAAGATACAGTATATCCTAACTAGTAATTTGCAACGAACTTGACCAGTACAGTGAGAAAACTGTTACAAGTATTAGTACAGCTTTAGTAGGAATGAAAATACATGATTGATCATTTTATAAGTGACTTAGGAGACTGGAAGTGAAAGGTGCTTTTAAAGAAAAAAATTATCTGGAGAAGGAATACAAACATTCACATTAAAAAATCCTGAGGCAGAATTATGTATTGGCACTTCTTAACAGTAACATGTTGCTGCTTTAAGACTCATTAGAACAAAATCTTCTTGATGTTAAATTTCTCTTACAGAAGTGCCAGAAGTACTTTATTCTTAGACACCCTATGACTATTTAATCACAATTTTTATGAGAAAAGACTATTGTATATCATGATTCTAGCAATTAGGAAGTTTAAATGTATCGTTATATTAAACAGACGCTTTGCACACTTTCCAACCTGTAGTCATCTTGAGAGAAATGTCATAATTAATTGCTCTGTTGACTGTTTTGAGGGGGAAAAAAGGAGAATCTGAGTGTTGATGAAACTGTAAATAGTCAAACTTTTCTCAGGAAGAAGAGAAGACTAAGGCATTTCTTGTGTAAACTGCTAAATATATCTCAATAGGCTAGTCTAACGAAGACCTTGAATAGCTAAGCATCTTGACAAAATGATAAATAGTCCCTTTTATCAAGGGGAAAATGTTGTAAATAAGTTTTTCTAATGCTTTTATTTTATGAGATTAGATTAATTTTTCATTGCTTTATTTTACCACATTACCTTTAACTAGGACACTGAGCATTCCTTGCAGTTTATACGGTGTGCATTTCTTTTGGAAGCAAATGCCTTCCCATAGTAAAATGTCATCCCTTTGTACATTTCTTTCCCACCTTATGCCATTGATATCCAGAGTAACTCAGCTAAAGCCAACGGACTTGCTCAAGATTTACACTAGTGTAAATGGGAATGAATTTGGTCTCTCGGTGCTCTCAGTGTTCCCCCTTCCCTCTTAAATACAAGCCATGCATTTGTCAGTTATTAGTTCATTAAGTGTTTCAATAAAAAAAAAAAAAAAGGGAAGAATGTCCCTCTAATTTACTACTTTCACACGATACATTTGCCACTGCAGGCCACCAAGACAGTGAGCTGAAGAATTTCACTGTGCTTGTGTGAACTAAGTAATTATCATCTTCAGGCTTGACTTGCTGTCTCATAATTTTGGTTGTGCCTGGTGTCATTTTCTCATAAGACTATCTACATATAAACAGAGGGATGTGTGATGGAGGACCATGAGATTTGAATATGAATTATCTCTTTGTTGTGTATTGTATCTTATGCATAAATTCATGGCTTTCCCGTTTGCAAGTTATCAGAAGATAAAAACATTTCATGGCTGAAAATTGTTCTCGTTATTCCATTCCTTAAATTATTTTCCTCCATTGTGGCTTTTAATTCACTATGTTTTGTTTTTAATTTATTTCTAAATAGGCTTTTTATTGAATACATTATGTCAGGATTTAATAGAGGTTGCCCTTTGCCTGGTGTTAAGCTCCTGGGCATATGGGTAATGTTGTCCGACCTACTATAAGCTAGGAGTGCTTTTTCCAATGCACACATAGTCTTTTAACTCTGGACTCTATGGATACTTTTGAGAGCTTTTTGAAACCATACCTCAGCGAGACTCCATGTTTGGATTCCCAGGATCCTGAGTTACCTGAAAATCAAAGCTGTTAGAACTAGGGTCAGTTTCTGGGATTCATTGCCCCAAACAAGACAGCGATCATGTGCTCACCGCACAGGTTTTGTCTATTTACTGCAATATGGCTAAGTAGCCAAACTCATAGAACTGCCATGTACAATAAATATTAGGTCTGACCTCTTGGCTAAGATCAAATGTGAAAACACTTTAATATCTGATACATTACCTCCCATGGGACTCTGTCCTACCCTTGCACGGAAGCAGATTCAGTAATCTGACAGGTCATTTCCTTTGCCAGCTACTACTAGGCAGAGGTATACTAGGAGCAGCTATAGAGGGAAAGCTGTGGCAGCTGGGAATGGACACTAAGTGCTCTCTACTTTACTAGGAAATCTTCTTCTCCTGGCTTAATAAAGGGCACATGCTCTTTTATGTAACGAAAAGCGCTTTTTGAGCCCCTCAAACAGAGCAGCACTTCGATAGAATTAGCGGCAGGTTCACTGCTGAAGAATTCATGTCTTCAGTTCTGGGATGTAGATCAAGATCTTTGTAAAAAGATGTAGAAATGACAGGTAGAGGCTGTGGATTGGATTTTTTGGGGGATGAATATCCCCTCTTGTGCACTTCTTGCAACAAGACTGCTACTCCATCAAGCTCCATCAAGACTTACTGGAGACAAGGGGTGAGAGAAACAAAAGGAAGCTCTCACTGCCTGCTTTCATCTGAAGGCGGTAGCTCTTGAAATAAACAACAGATGTAAACATAATTTTTTCCATTAAAAACCCCCAAAATCTAGCAAGATGGAAACTAGTCATTTTTAGCCCTCTGGATGGTTAAAAAAAGAAAGATGGGACAAACATACTGTGCATACTGATGCCCCTTTACGTGTGTTTATTTTGCTCGCATTCTGAAGCTTCTCTGCAGCTGTTCAGAGAGAGTCGTATGTAAGCCACTGTGGTTCTTGTGCACATTACAGGGAATGATTCAGAAGCAGACTGGGCAAGAAGGCACAGAAAGCTACCAAAAAGGATAAGCTGAAGAGGAAAACAGGAGTTCAGGCACATCCCTTTGTTTAGCAACGTGTCTCCTTCAGGGCTGTGTGCTAGTTTTTCTCCATTAGGATTCAAAGGATGTAATTTCACCATCTAATAATTTGGCTGTGGTTCATGCCAGCATCCTTTCCTCAACACCACACTGCTGCGTGTTTGTTGTTTCCCAGGTGCAATTTTGTCACAGATTAATCAGTCCCTTCCAAGATAGAGTTACGATGCAGTTCAAGCCAGAAACTTTTTACTATAGGTCATTTGACTCCATCTGCCATATGTAGGCCTTCAACATTATCAGAGCATGCCTCATAAGAAAATACTCCCTCATAACTTTGCTCTGAGCCCACAACATGGATCTTGCACATTCATTCTGTAACACCACCATTCTGACCAGAGGAGACACAGATCTCATAATAGCTGAGGAGTCTTGAGCCAGAAAAAGATGTACAGTGATGAAATAATCATGTCTTAGGGTCAAAGGAATGCCACATGGGACAAATTGTTATGCAGTGTCAATGTAGCTGGCTGTAAGCATTGCAAATATAAGCTGCTCTGTATTATCAGGTGGGTAAGGCCCCACCTCAAATACTGTGTTCAATTTTGGGCCCCTTGCTACAAGAACATTGAGATTCTGGAGCATGTCCAGAGCAGGGCAACAAAGCTGGTGAAGGTTCTAGACCACAAGCCTTATGAGGAGTGGCTGAGGGAATTGGGGTTGTTTAGCCTGGAGAAAAGGAGGCTCAGGGGAGACCTTATTGATCTCTACAACTACCTGAGAGGAGATTGTAGAGAGGTGAGGGTTGATCTCTTCTCCCAAGTAACAAGTGATAGGACAAGAGGAAATGGCCTCAAGTTGCCCCAGAGCAGGTTTAGATTGGATGTTAGGAAAAATTTCTTCACCGAAAGGGTTGTCAAGTATTGGAACAGGCTGCCCAGGGAAGTGGTGGAATCACCATCCCTGTAGATATTTAAAAGATGGGTAGACGTGGTGCTTAGGGACATAGTTTAGTGGTGGTTTTGGCAGTGTAACGTTGATAATTGGACTCAATGATCTTCAAGGTCCCTTCCAACCTAGGTAATCCTATGATTCTATGATTCTACTTGGCACTCCATGGGGCAAGTACTTGTAGCAGTGAAGGTGAGGCTGGATTTTTTCCCTCCTGAGAATAAGTGCTGACCGGACTATTTTAAAACATATCTGCTGGGGGAAGAAAATAAGGTTCTTCCAACTAAGGATTGCTAGCTGTAGGGTCACCCAATTACAGTGGGTACCTCCACATCAGTACAGCAGGTACCACCACCAATCATATCACAGGTGGGTGCCAAGGATATCATGTGGGAAAAGAGGGGTAGAAAAAAGGCTATAATATGGGATTTCCACTTTCTCAATGGGTGATCTTTCCTGTAACAGCTTAGACAGTTCCCACATACTCAAATGAATGAAGGTTTTTGGCTACCGCCTTATGTAGCACCCGTTGCTGCTCACGTGCATTCAGCTCTGCTTAAAATACACCTAAATATAGGCCTTTGGTTCATGGTGAAGCTTAGGTAGGTGTTTGCCAGGTTTACAGATGTTCTTTTGCTGATACTTGGGAGTATGAGCTCAGCTACTTCACGGTACCAGCGAATTTAGGACCAAAGCTTAAGTGCTCAGTGAATTTAAGATGTTTGTTCCTGCAGCAACTATTGTGTCAGTTTGGAAATTGTGTATGGAGATGAAGGAGTGGAGCAGAAAGCTGTATTTTTGGCACCTGAATAGCAACAAATCCCAAATGTTAATGCAAATATACTCTGTGGATCATGCCTTAAATCTCCACACATCTTTGAGACCAGCATGAGGGGACATACAAATACAGCCATGTAGTTTTCCCATTTCTTTTGGAACTTAAACCCATGGAAGAAAGAGTAGATTATCCATGGAAGAAAGAGTAGATTTTTTTTTTTAGAATAAGAATTTGCAGGAAGTATGCGTATCAGGAGAATGAAGGAAGGCCTTTTCGTATCGCTTTACCAGACCCTAGCCTCAAGCAGAAGTCAATAGGGAGTGATGGGAACTTCCTTACCATTGTACCTCCTGCCTCCTGTCGTGCCACAGGCTGCAAGTGGTCCTGGGAACCAAAGACCCCTTTTCCCAGCCCCTGAGGAGGTGCATTGCTGTACCCCTTAACAGTGTGCCTGAGGCAGTGTCCCAGCTACCTGTTGGAGCTGTACCGTTCTTCCCCAGGACACCCCTTACTGAGGGCTCCCCCTGGGGTGAGGTGAACCTGCAGAGCCCAGGGTGGGTCAGTGACTAACAGACCTAGCCCAATGCTTAGCAATTAACACCTTTAACCCAATGCCAAACAAGCTAAAAAATGGACAATATCTGCCCAATTGATATTTTGTTTAGATGGAGCCATGGTGTGAAATTACGCCTGTGGACAGCCAATCATTACATAGTATCTTATGTTGTGGTTTTGTAAATTATTCCAAATGAAAACTTCAGCAGCCAATTAGCTTGCTGGATGTCTGCATGTTATTTACTGTTAAAATAACAACAATATAAGTTAATGCAGTCAGAAACCTCTTTATTCCAAAAAAGACAACATACTTTTTATAAACTTCAGCCCTTGTTGATATGTTTTTCCTTGGCATCTGTGTAGTAGCTGGAGACCATGATCCTGTGACTTTTTCCACTGGCACTCTTTCATAAACAGGACTTATACCAGCTAATGTTTTTCTTTAATAATTTGTGGTCAGGCACAGTGCCTGTCACATCTCTGATCCAGCTACGCATGGAAGCTATTAAATGTGATCGTCTCCATTTTCAGAATAAGTGTGGAACTCTACCTGAGGCTCCAACAGTTACAGTGCTGCGTTCAGGGTTGTTTTACTGTTAATCACTGAATGAGCAGTCTGATATGTATTTCCTTCTTGTGCAGAAAAAACCTCAGACCTGGACATACTGAGGGTGGCACGTATGTCAGGAATGGAGAATGGTGGCTCCTGCATTATCTTTTTCTAGTTCTCCTTTCAGACTTATTAACTTTCTATTTCATTTGACAATCCCACCTTCCAAGCAAAGCTGAGCTCCATTCCTTCACACAGCCTGTTCACTATACAGCCTGCGCTTTTTGCTTTTCTATCCTTCTAGCTAGTATAAGGCAGAGGTTTGCACACAGCTGCAGTATAATAGATGCAGAAGGAAGACGTCTACCGTATTACATCAAGGCCTTCAGCTCAAAGAGGCTGGACTTCCCCATCTTCTCCATGTGATTGTCCAAGATGTAGGAGAAACTATCAAGTTCATATGAAACAAACCTCACAAACTAGTGGAAAAACTGGAGGACAGTAACAGCTCCTGTTATAAAGTATAGCAGGTGAGAAACCTTGCATATAATTTGCTGAGTCTTTTTAAACTATTGACTGAGACTGGTTTCACATTTAGGACACATTGACATTTTTTTAGAAGAAAACATGGGGTTTTCTTCACTGTAGGAGAACACCAGGTCCGAGACCAGCTGAGGAACCTGAAGGTGCACAAGTCCATGGGACTTGATGAGATTCATCCACAGGTCCTAAGAGAATTGGCAGATGAAGTTGCCAAGCCACTATCAATCATATTTGAGAAGTCGTGGCAGTCCGGTGAAGTTCCCGCTGACTGGAAAAGGGGAAACATAACCCCCATTTTTAAAAAGGGTAAAAAAGAAGACCTGGAGAACTACAGGCCAGTCAGTCTCACCTCTGTGCCCAGCAAGATTATGGAGCAGATCTTCCTGGAAACTCTGCTAAGGCACATGGAAAATAAGGAGGTGATCGGTGCCAGGCAACATAGCTTAACTAAGGGCAAATCATGCCTGACAAATTTGGTGGCCTTCTATGACAGTGTTACAGAGTTGGTGGATAAGGGGAGAGCAACATGTCATCTATGCAGATTTGTGCAAAGCATTTGACACTGTCCCACATGACATCCTGGTCTCTAAATTGGAGAGACATAGATTTGACGGATGGACCATGCGGTGGATAAGGAACGGGCTGGATGGTCATACTCAAAGTGTTGCGGTCAACGGCTTAATGTCCAAGTGGTGAGCAGTGGCAAGTGGTGTTCCTCAGGGGTCGGTACTGGGATGGATATTATTTAACATCTTTGTGGCAAGTTTGCTGATGACACCAAGCTGTGTGGAGCAGCTGACATGCTGGGGGGAAGGGATGCCATCCAGAGGGACTTGGTCAGGCTTGAGACGTGGGCCCATACCAACCTCATGAAGTTCAACAAGGCCAAGTGCAAGGTCCTGCATGTTGGGACAATCCCATGCACAAATACAGGCTGGGCACAGAATGGATCGAGAGCAGCCCTGATGAGAAGGACTTTGGGGTGTTGGTAGATGAGAAGTTCAACATGAGCCAGCAATGTGCACTTGAAGCCCAGAAAGGCCAACTGTATCCTGGGCTGCATCAAAAGAAACATGGCCAGCAGGTTGAGGGAGGTGATTCTGCCCCTCTACTCTGCTCTCATGAGACCCCACTCGGAATACTGTGTCCAGTTCTAGGGCCCCCAAGATAAGAAGGACATGGACCTGTTGGAGTGGGTCCAGAGGAGGGCCACGAAGATGATCAGAGGGTTAGAGCACCTCTGCTGTGAGGACAGGCTGAGAGAGTTGGGGTTGTTCAGCCTGGAGAAGAGAAGGCTCCGGGGAGACCTTAGAGCAGACCTTGAAGTACCTGAAAGGGGCCTACAAGAAAGCTGGGGAGGGACTTTTAACAAGGGCATGTAGTGATAGGACGAGGGGTAATGTCTTCAACCTGGAAGAGGGGAGATTTAAAATAGATATTAGAGAGAAATTTTTCACTCTGAGGGTGATGAGGCACGGGAACAGGTTGCCCAGGGAAGTTACAGAGGATCCCCATCCCTGGAAATGTTCAAGGCCAGATTGAATGGGCCTTTGAGCAACTAGGTCTAGTGGGAGGTGTCCTTGCCCATGGCAGGGAGGTTGGAACTAGATGATTTTTAAGGTCCCTTCCAACCTAAACCATTCTATGATTCTGTGATTTTTTCATGAAGCCAAGAATAGAAAGAAAAGTATCAGTATTTTTCTAAACCAATGTTGGAAAAAAAGAGACACTGGTAAAACATATTCCATGACGTTAATTTCTAAATCATATTCAGTCCTTGAAAAGGTACTCTCTTTTTCTAAAATACTCTGTGAAAACTTTCCTGGCAAAATAATATCAATTAGATCACAAAAACACATTGATACTTGCAGATTAAAAACTAGTGGTGAAAACTTGGCCTCCCTCAAGGCCCATAGAGTTTACTACTGATTTAAGTATAACTCCTGTACCCAATATAAGGAGTTTTTTTTTCTCCCAAAAACAGAGATTGACTTCTGAAATTAACTGGAAATGGCAGAAGTATTACTGAAAAGCTATTTTCTTTCTTATGTAATGGGTACTACTTCTGAAGCAATTTGTCTTTGGAAGAAATATTTCACTGAATTCCGTGTATTTAAAGGCATGCACGCTCATGGCAGGTACCGATTGGACCGCTTGAGTCAGACAAAGGTTCTGTCAAATTGATTTTTTATTTTTTTCTTGCACCTTCCAATCCTATTAGATTTAGTGTAGTCTTGACAAAAACACACCACTGATTTCTTGTGACAGAAGTCAGAAATGTGTTAGCATGCAATGACATAGGCAAATGACAACGGTGTAGTGTTTTCTACATAGAAGGAATCCCAGGAAAATATGTGTATTTTGTTCAAATGTTATGTTCTGTATTTTGTCCTTTGTGTTTACACTAAAATTCAGTAAAAAATATTCACAAAAATATGTTAATGCTGCCTATTCATTTTGCACTGAGTTTATAAGAGCCATTTTCTTGACCAAACCCCAACTGCTAAACAACTAGTTAATTGACTTTAAAAAGGCTTTGTTCAGTTTAATCCATGCTGTATGTCCTAGATGAGCTTGTTTTTTACTAGCTGTGAAAATAAACAGAGAAAACAAGGAAATAATAATAATTACAAAAAAGCCATAGGTTAGAGCCAATGATAATACAGTAATAATAATACAGTATATGAACAAAGGATTCTTACATTACAGCTTGCTTTGTGGTCTTTTATTTTATTAAACACAATTTGAAGAGAGAATAACTCAGCAGTAGCATAACATTTTCTGTTTACATTTTCCAATATTAGGAAAAGTGCAAGACTCAGGCCTGTCCTGCTTGTATCCAATAGTAGTGATCATGCTTAATGCAAAGATGAGGCTTTGGAAGACAGTGGCCTAAGCTGGTATTATAGCTTACAATCAAGTTACAGCAAACTAACAGAACGACACAAAACTGGAAAAGACTCATATTGATATTTTTTGAGGTTTTTTTTTTCCAGAGAAATCTGGATCAAGCCCTGGGTGAAAATGTTATGAACCATTATTCAAAACCTACAAATTGGCTGCCAAAATATGACCAAGCAATAAAATGCAGATGCTTGGTTATGTGCAGCAGTTCTTTGGAAAATGTATAATAATAATAAAAAAAAACCATAACGCACAATTCTGTTATTAAGTCATTTTTATGTTTCTTCTGTAATTATTACCAGCATGCAGGCTATGTCAGGATGTGGCTCCCATTCACAGCACCCACTGTTTGATAACATCACAACTATTTTCAACTCTCTGAGCTAATTGGAAACATCAAATCTGCTTTGCTAGAATTTAGTCATGCTTCATTTGAAAGTTAAAAGCAGCTCCTGGGAGGAGGGAGGTTCTTTATTCAAAACCCCTTTTATAAGCAGTGTGGTTAGAGCTGGAATATTTAAATGCTTGTTTCTAAGCCTTGCTTTAGGCCTTACCATCTTTTTATTTTGAGAGAGAGAAATGTCATGCAGCACTTTAGTAAGAAGTAGACTTTTTTGTTACCCAAACAGCATGATGACATCAGGCAGCATTAAAAAAATACATTATCATTATCATTATTATTATCATTATCATGTGAGATGTTTTCATCAGCAGAATATATGGAGACAAGGTTATTGAAATACTTCATGTTTCTTTCCAGAAATAGGATCCTTTGGCATGATATTGAGAATTTTAATAGTAGCTTGCTCAGAAAACCCATATTCCTCACAGTAAACCTGCGTATTCATGGAACAGACATATGCTCTTTTGAAGGCTCTTCTGGTCACAATAAGTATATGTTACCATAGAAGGGCTCTCAGTTTTGTGATAGAATGAAATATTGAAACATTCTCTGTCTTTCCCTGGTTTAGCTAAAACGGAAAAAAATAAAAAAAATAAAAAATAAAAAAAGAGGTAAGACCTTCTTGTCTCAGCATTTCAAACAGCTCAAGTGTGTATGTTTCAAGGTGAGATGTTGCAGAGCACTAGGTTTGACGTCTACAGGATTGGTAGTGAGTCAGTACCTACAAACTCTTTACCACTGTAAAGCTGGGACACAGATGTCTGGAGTCCTGGGCACATCTGCATGGTGCCACTCTAGCTGGTAAAAAGATATTTTGTAATCCCTAAAAATTCTTAAACATTTATTAATCTCCAAATAGAATTTGGAAATGTGTACAGATTTTTCTGATTCCTTAAGCTGTTCTTTGCAGAAGCTCCTCTACAAATAATCTACAGCAATGGGACTGGGAAGAAGGAAAAAAAAACAGCAAAAGGTGTGTAATATTATCACAAAATAAATATAGAACTTTTCAGCTCCTTTCCTTTTTTACAATTTTTTCATTAACAGTAAGCCAGCAGTTTTTAACTCTCTTTTCAACAAGTGGTCTTTTGACAAAGAACTGAAAATTCCTGACATATTCCAGGAGTAATTAAAGCTGAACTTTTCTCCATTCTTTCAGCATGCTGTGCAGCACTTGAAAGTTGATAGGCTGCAGTCAGTAGCGAAGGCAATCAGTGTATTTTATTCTGTCTCCTGGATAGGTATCTGTGAGTGTCAATGATATCAGTAGATTTAGGTACCAATTTCTTTTCCTGGTGTACAGGAACATCAAAACGTACAGACACAAGAATAAAAACATAAGGTACAGGAATCTCTATCCTAGGATATAACCAAACCTCTGACCCATGGGGGCTTTAGGAGAAGAATTTTCCTGTAGTCAGATGAGTTTTTAATTTTGCAATACCCTGACAGTCACATAAAGCCTTTCGTGATGATGGCCTCATGTCAGAGACAGACACGAGATAAGTAATGTCCACTGTTCATATAAAAGGATCTGTACTTTCTGCTATGTGCAATACTAATTGCCTTCCACAGGGGAATGAGGAGCTGGAGAGACATGCTTACGCCCACCAGAAACTGCTGAAGATACTCATCTAATACCTGATAGGTCACTAGGCCCTGCAGAAGTAAAAATAACAAAAGAAAAAATATCCTAGGCATTCCACCGTGGTTATGCAAGAACTTTATGTCATTAAAGAAGACTGTACTTGAAAGGAATGTATGTGGTGTTGTAGTAAATGAAATTCATAAATGGTCTCAGAAGTGTCCAGGAAAGCTTTTTTTAAATGGCACAGTCAGTAGAAAATGTGAATTTTATTTCAAAAAATGCTCTTTTAAAAGTCTTCAGCACTAACTAAAAAACACATTGTTACTGCACTAGTGTTGCAGTCAATGCACCTGTGAACTTTATTTTCCTCGGGCTTTTGTGCTGTAGTCATGGTTTCAGCTGGGATAGAGTTGACTTTCTTAATAGTAGCTGGTATAGTGCTATGTTTTGGATTTGGGATGAGAAATAGTGTTGATAGCACACTGGTGTTTTTGGTTGTTGCCAAGCAGTCAAGGCCATTTCTGATCCTCATGCTGCCCTGCCAGCGAGTAGGCTGGAAGTCCACAAAAAGCTGAGAGAGAGCACAGCCAGAACAGCTGACCCCAGCGGACCAAAGGGATATTCCATACCATATGATGTCATACTCAGTGTATAAAGCTGGGGGAAGAAGAAGGAAGGGTGGGATGTTTGGAGTTATGGGGTTTTGTCTTCCCAAGTAACCATCACGTGTGATGGAGCCCTGCTTTCCCAGAGGTGGTGAACACCTGCCTGCCGATGGGAAGCAGTGATTGAATTCCTTGTTTTGCTTTGCTTGTGTGTGTGGCTTTTGATTTACCTATTAAACTGTCTTTATCTCAACCCATGAGGTTTTTTCTTAGTTTTGCTCTTCCAATTCTCTCCCTCATCCAAACTGGGGGGAGTGAGTGAGTGGGTGCGTGGTTCTAGCTGCTGGGTGGGGTTAAACCACAACAGCTGTGTAGTTTCTAACAGTTATTGATTGCATTCTTTCACCTCTTTTGACAATGACACTGTAAAGTGCCATGGAGTATAAACATTTCTAAAGGAGTGATGTAATTGTTAGAGGCAACAGTATACTGTACAGCTTTCATTTAACCTTGTAAAACTCTCTAAAAAGTCACAAATTATTCACTAAGTGCTGAAAAATATGATGTATGTTCACCGTAATCCTTTAAACTCCAACTCCTAGTCCTGTACTTCAGCATCACACATATTACATAATGCATCGGGGTAGATAATGAGTCACTTAAGTAGTTTGAACCAGAAATACACCTTTGTGGATCTTATTAAGGGATTCTCAGTTTATTCCATGAGATTGTCACCTCCTGCTGAAAGAGGGACTGAAAATCACTGGTTTCCAATCAATGCTTGCAAAAGTAATTGAAAAAAGCAGGGATCTCTAACCTAAAATTTTTCAGTAGTGTCTACAATCTGCTAGGTGTTATTCGGATTCTCAGTCAGCTCCGGGAGGATTAGGACTTAAATTCCTGATTGATACCGTTGAAAAGATTATTGAAAAAGTTACTGTTTCCCATATTAGAAATTACACAGCTAAAAGGAAAGGAAGAAATATTGTAAAAGTTTTATTAGAAGTTTATATTTCAAATGCTTGCCTTCTTTTTTTCTTTTTCACATGCTTTTAAAAGTTAAAATGTTCTCTGTTGTTCTGGGTTACAGGACTGAGGACTTCTGCTCCTGAAAACCATCGCCTTTTCCAAATCTTGTTTGAGGTACCGCAATACAGTCACAGTAATATCCTCTGCATTTTCTTACACCAAAGAGATTAAAATAATGTCACTGCACAGAGGAGAATCCAATATTCATTCAGGGCAGTGAGAAAAAGGCAGCTCTGATGTTTTGTGATGGAGATTCTCACATGCGAGGTCTGAGGTCTGGATACTTCTCTCTTTGCAGGGAGCCTTTCTGTGGTCCAGCAACTGTCCAAGAAAACACAACCACCACTAAATTTTTGTAACTTACTTTTAATTCGTGATGTTATCAATGCTAGTGAACCTTTTAATCAAGATATGGAGTTTATTTTTGCAAGGCAAAAGGAAAAGCCTCTGATAGGGTTGGCTGCAATTATATCCTTAATACGTTCAAAGCCCTTGGTAGGGAACTGACATTCTCTTATACATGCAGACAGGCATGCTCAATAATATAGACACATACATGGAGCTAATAGTATTTTTGATGTTATGGGGATTTAGTAG
The DNA here is from genome assembly GCA_008921705.1 of Burhinus oedicnemus. Classification (NCBI taxonomy): domain Eukaryota; kingdom Metazoa; phylum Chordata; class Aves; order Charadriiformes; family Burhinidae; genus Burhinus; species Burhinus oedicnemus. Next base: position 3,451,608 of record VFFE01009111.1, read on the forward strand.
CTATCTTCCCAGCAGGGAGAAGCATCCAGCACATGGTACAATTAAAACCATTCTTGCTCCTCCTGAGAAGGCAATGGATCAGATTCTTCATTCTCAGGGAAATGTAATACTTTCCCTCTTGTCAGGCTGTGCTGTGGACATCTCAGTTTTGAATATTTTTTCATCCAAATTGGTTGCACAAAAATAGTTCCTCCCTGCTGGAGCTCCCGAGAGAGCACGTCTACCCCACCACTCTATGGGAGTTGCAGTGAAGCAGCTCTGGGATTTTAATGCTGAGGGAGAAGGGTTTGGATCTGAACACGATATGAAAAGAATCCTGACAAAGAGTGTTGTCTTGTTGCAGAGATGTCACTTGGCTCTTCCTGGCTCTTAACAGTCTCAGCACACTTGAAATGGACTAGCATGTTCATAACATTGTGAATAAAACAAGCATTAGTGTTCCACTTATAATACTTCTCTGTGTATATCAGAGCATGAAATTTTATTAAAACTTCTGAATATGCTGAAATGCAATTTTGTAAAGGCAAATAGGTATTTTAGTGTCTCTCCCTTTCAACCCAAAAACTCTTTGAAAGCTTTATGGAAATCCTGCGTGTTTCCAAAAATCACTTTAGCTTCAACAAAACTGTGTATTTTTCTGGTGCTTCTTTTTCAGCGGAAGTACTCTGAGAAGATCTAGCCTGAAACATGGGAGTCTTCATTTTTATGCTATGACCATCATCTGCAAAGAAGGAATCACATTCAACTCACTTAATATCCTCTTGCTCAAAATTTATTAATAGTAGTAATAAGAATTCAAACTGAGACAATATACCAACAGAGAGACTGTGTAAGCAAAGTTTTATGACCTTACCCAACACTAGTGGCATTCCCATCTTGTAGAGAAAGTGTATTTACAAATGCCCTGCCCTGCATGTGGACTTCGGAGGACTACCCAGCAAAATATAGGTGCGACTGTGCTCTGCATGTGCTGACTTAGTCTATTTACCGTGGGGTAACAGTAACAAAAAATACAAGTAAATAGTTCATGCTAATACAAAGTTCAAGCTTTTCAGAGACTTGGAATTTCTTGTCTCATGTGTTTAGAGCTTGTACTCCCAGGCAATGACATCTACCACCAACTCCACTAACTTTAACAAGTAATACCTACACTTTGATATTCTTTGTCACTCATTAATTTTCATATGGATGAAGATATTACTTGATTCTTGTGAGAACGCTAACCAGCCAGTTCACTTCCAAAGATCAAATACTCTCACTGGCATGGATGTGCCTCTTGTACTATGTTTCATTAAAGACATATAGCACTGCTCAGAGTGAATGAAGTCACTGGTTGTCTTAATGTAGTATCTGCCTCTTTTGTATGTTGCAGAAATTTTCCTGGGTCAAAGTACTTAGTCATGAATAAGGCAGGGGTTTGTAGAAATTTTTTTTGTTCCATTTTTTCATTGAATTCTCCTGTTAGTCAAGTTTTTTCAAAAGTACCTACTAAAGTTCCTTGATAATGATTCCCTAATGTTTGATATCTTCTGTACATAGAAGGTAATTTCTTCCACTAGAGTGCGAATGACCAAGGGCAAGAAAAGTCATACTATTCTTATATGCCAAGTGTTAGTGCCCTGAGCACAGCAGCTTCATGGGCCTCCAGGATCTGAACCGTGCCATTTGGTGTATTCTTACATGGAGCCTGACGTTCCATCGGCCTGGTCAGTCACTTTCAGGTATGTGGGAATAACTAAGCCAGAGAGAAAAAAGCAAATCCTGTAGCTATTGAGCTTTGCTTGGACTGCCATTCTGAATGACTTAAAGTCTTAAAATCAGGTCATTTTGGCTTTCAGGTTAGCTTCCAACTTTACTTTCCAATGTTTTTATTCAGCAGCTTAGTGTTTTTCTTCGTTCAATGTGTTTTTCCAGTCAGCTGCATTCATTTCATTCTTTTGTACTTACTTGAAACGGCAGAAGAATATGGAGCAGAATTTGGATGCTGTCTGCACCCTTAGAATAGGATTGGACAATTTATTTGACTAGAATTTAGTTGATCAGACTAATCTTTTTTATTCGTAATTTACATTTTGATTTTTACCAACTTTGATATTTGCAATTATTCAGTGAATTCTTGATGCCACCTTTTTTCAGCTTATGGGTTGTCTGAAAACTATCGATGATAGTTAATTCATCCCAATTCATCCCTCACATTGTGTGAAGAGCTGAGAGAGGACTGTTTGAGCATTTTGTGCTTAAACACCTGTTCAAATTCCTAGTTGTGCATTCTAAAGGGTGCATATGTGCACAAATTGCCACACTGAACATCACTGTTACAAAAATAAAAGATTATTTCTACAGAACTCATAAAAATGTGTAAAAGGAAGTCAAAGCACTTTGAAAGCAAGCTTGCAGGTTTTTTTCTCAAAATATTCATAAATTGAAATATATTATCTCAGAGCTACTATTAATACAAAACTCTTCCTGATATATGCCCATTTCTGCAATTTGGTCCTTCCAAATGGGAGGAAAATCAACTCACAAAAAATGTTTGTCAGTGTCCATCTTCAAATTGGACAAGACCTTGTGTGTTTGCCTTTAATGATAATGTAGTAAAGAAAATTAGTCCAAGTGTGCTCACAGTGAAGCTCATGAAGATTTGAATAACATTTTTGAAATCAGTGCAGTTGCACTCATTTTACACGGGTGTGACTGAGAGCAAAATTCTACCTAATATACTTAATTGCTACTCATTTTCTTTCATTTCTTTGCAAAAGCATAGCAAATGAGATAAAAGTGTAATTCTCCTATCCAAGACACTTATGGAATTGAAATATGTTCGTCTTAGGAAATTTTTTTCATTTTTTAAGCTTAAGCATTCCTCAGATCATTTTGGCTTATTCTTAATGTTTTTAGATCTTCTTTTTTGCTATGGAAGTGCAGAAGTCCAAGATGTCCAAGTAGTAAAATCTGCAGATGGTATTTACGTCTTCTAATTCTGGATAACCCAGAAAAGCACAGGCAGCAGTTTGGGACCTTTTCTGGATTCACAGAGGATTTTCTCTGTCAAAAATATGTTTTGTTTTGTGTCTTTTTTTTTAGTATTTTTTTTTTCTTCGTGTATCTATATCCTTTTATTTGCGTTTAGTTTAGTTTACAATATTTCAAAGTCTTCAGTGTTTCATTAGATGTGTTAGAATCACAGCAGCTGTTGCTTGCATAAAAATAAATCTATAGCTTTAAAATCCAAACCACGTACTATAGCTATTATTACCTCACTGTCATTTGTTGATAGCAATTTTCTTTTCCAAATCATCCATATTAGTGAATATTTGCCAGATTGCAGTTTATACATTTGCAGAAACTGAAGAATTAGATACCTTCAACTAGTAAAAATATATGGATTATCTAGAAAGAAATTTTAGGAATATATATGAATCCAATCCTGAAAAGATTAGAATATGAGTGTTTCAGATTCTGAATCCTGACTGTAATTTTTCAAATATCTAAGGTAATTTTCATGTGCTAGGTGATCTAAAACTGCTGTGCATTCTGTAAATATCTGTTTGAAAAAATCCTGCAGATGCTTACAGTGGTGACAAAGTTGTGCAGATTTTCATAGCAACAGTTTTTAGGGATTCAGACAGTTTTTAGCCATGTGGTTAATCCTTGTTGAGGCTAACATCAAAGTTTATGCTTAATTTGAAGCATATTTAATTTAGTAAGATTTTTTAACATTTGTTAAAATGCTTTTAGCATCATGGCTTTCCTGTACTGGAAGTAAAGCTCTTGGTATATGAATATCTACAAATACATTCTTAAACTTTCCTCACATTGAAAGCTTGAAATCCACTTAAGCGTAGATACTTACTTAATTACGGCTTACATGCATACTGCTCATACAACTAATTTCTGCTTCATTTGTATTACATTTTGAATATTTATATATTTACCATAAGAAACCCCCCTCATTTTTCTGGACTAACTTGTGTATTAATAACTTTTAACAATTGTTCTAAAATTCTTACGTAGCATTTAGGAATTCAGCATTTACTGGTTGAATTTTTATCATTATTTCCTTGATAATTAAATCTGAGGAATTTTATAATGCTTATAAGGGAAACCCTTTCACAACCTTAGCTCTATCTAGGCATTTAATAGATTCAGTGTTATAATTTGTATACAGTGTTCTTATTTTATTAGTTTGGATTTCCATAACCACCCCTTACTATCAACATTAATTTGTAGTTTAAAGTTAAATTTAAAATAAAATATTATATTGGAAGTATGACATCAGAAGTGCATTTTTAAGGAGGTCAGGAAACAATCAAATAGTATCTTTGAATATATATACTTAGAACAATATACTAAATCATGAAAGAATAATCTTATTCATGTTAATTGCACGATATTGTTCTTTAGCAGATGATACAAAATAACATGGAAATAAATCTTGAGAAATAGTCTATGTCAAAAATTTATTTTTTCAGATCCTTGTATAATGCAAATTCATTTATTTGTGTACTATACAGACACTCATTTTTTGGATTACTTTCCTGTATTTTTGACAAATAACACATCACAGCCTCCTATCACAGGAATGTCTTCTCTTGTTTGAATGAAGGATTATGCATTTGTATGTGGGTGAGAAGACAAAAATGTCCAGTTGTCCCTGGGCTCATTCTGCCACACAGAGGAGCTAAACAGAAGCAGGTGAGGTGGCTTAGGCAGCTGAAGCCTTTCCTGACCAAAGTGATTTTCCTGGCCAGTCACTGATCTCATTCAAGAGTAATAAGGAAACTGATTACCGCCAGGATCTTTTGCCATTTGCCTTAAAAATTTGTTTCTAAGTATACCTGTCCTTGCACTGGCCAAATGAAAAGGGAAAATAAAAATGGATAGAATTTTCCATCTAACCTCAGTTTTTAATGTGTGGACACATGAAGAAAACAATTATCAAGTATCACAGGTTGTGACAGCAAAAGCCTTCAAGAGGCACGTAATATAAAGGGACTCTACAAACCTGGGGACAAGTTCTGTCTGTCTTCTTTTAAAAGGAGAGTGGTGACTTCCAGGAGGAAATAGTGTTAAGTAAATATACTTCATTCTTTAGCCGCATTTTATGAGGTCACTTAACCTTCAAAGAGGTCCACTTAAAGCTTTGCAAATTAAAGAAAGGTCAGTCACCCTTGACTGTTACTGTTTGTAAATTAGGTTCTGGTCCATATTCATGCCCATGCCTGCATGTCCTCTTTATTATATCAGTTCTGCTCTGGTTTTGTGCTGTGATCTGCACTGCTTATGGTGCTTAGTTGTCCCAGACACTGCTTCTTTGAATGCATATGGCTTTGTCCTTAGAGTATTGTTGAATAAGATTTTAAAAGTTCTGGGAGCAGGAAGCTGAAACTTTAGTCCTCTCACTTCTCAGTGGAGTGCCCTGATCTCTACGGGGCTGAGTCCAGTGTCACCTTGCATCATCTCTGATGGAACTAATCTTTCTTATATTTCCGTCAATGCCTTTTCCGGCCTTCCAGGAGAAGGCATCCCTTGGTGAAGGAGGTGGTCTCAGCAAGGGAGTTCAGCATAGATTCAATTCTAGATAGGACCTAGGACCTACCCAGGGCTTCCTGGGTCCCATTCACTAGACTAAAATTAACACTTGCAAAGTGTTGAGTCAATTCTCTGTCTATCTGTAGATCACAAGAATGTTTTAGATGAGGGTTACAGGCTCATCTGAATGCTTCTGAATAGACAAAGGTGTCCAGAGGATTTTCATCCTAAGAGTGAGGGTGTCTAGTGTTTTTATATATGATAGGACTAGGAAGTCCTAAAAAGCAGCAGAACAGATTTTATCTGGAATTTTAAGCGCATTTTTTGTTCCTGAGGTGTAACTTGTCCATAATGACTTAAACAGCTGTATTAGTCAGCTGTTATTGTTACATTTCTGCTGTACATAAGGAATACTGAAAGGAACTCTCCTTTGGCAGTTCACTGCCTATCAGTTTCTCCCTGAACTTTCAAGTGTTTAGCATGTTAATGGTTTTATTTTTTTAAAGCAGAGAAACAAATAGTTGATTTGGAACTTTTATTTACTGCAAACTATGTTCTTAATTGCTTTCAGACCGAGCTGCATGTAAGTTGCTTAGCAAGCTAGAACATATGTTATGCAAATAGCAACAGAAACTACTGTTTTCCATAGAACTTACCTAAAACTCATTAATAAGACGGAATTTCTCATTCCTAACCTGGTCTTACTTTAATCTTTTTCTAAAACCTGTAGGAAGTAACTTAATTACAACAACAGTTTACAGTGCCAGCACAAAAACCATGGGTAGATAAAGAAGTGGCTTAAGTTTTCAAGGTTTTTAAATAGAAATTGTTGAGAGTTTTCATACAGTACTTTCTATTATCCTATTTTTTATACATTTTGAAGATAATGTGTAAAAATACTAAAGAAATCCAATGCTGAAGGAAATACTAGATTAAACTTAATTGAAAGTGCTTGTTTCAGTAGGGAATATGTCACCAGAGATGCCTCTTGGTGTTCCCAATGCACGAGAAGCTTGTAGGAAAGAGCCTGGCTGTAAATACAAACCTATAGGGGTGACCTCAAATTAGTATTCAGGGTACTTGAATATCTTACATTACTAAATCTACTCAAAGAGTGGCATTTAAATTTACAGTTGTTGTATCTGTGTTTCGGCCAACATTTTTCAGTATCAGCCAAATTTAATGGTTAAATTATTTTAGTAGAAATTGTATACCCACCTGAAGAAAAATGGATCTGAGTGCTGTATTATAGTTTGTCAAACTGAACAGAAAAATCTGAAATGAGAACAGAATTTCATAGGAATGTCTAGTGTGAAACATTTGTTTATACTGTTCAATACTTATTGTGTTTCTCACTGCAACAGAATTTATAACAGAAGAATATTATGCATTTGTACAATGTGTTTGAGAGAAAAAAAATTATGACTTCTCTCTTTGCAGATTAACTGTGGTTGCTTTATTTTACCCTTGCTAGTGTATCTCATTTCTGATATAAAATGCTTAACAATGGAAGAAGAGGCAAAAATAGGGTCTAAATGTTAAAGTACATCCTTAGAATAAAAAGTTAGAATTTTTTAATTGTCCATTTTTGAGTGACAACAAATATCACCTTCACTTGCATATACATTTGTGATACCATAGACATATTGCAATTTTACATTAATGGATACGTAAAGCCTTCAAAGAATACGTTTACATATCAATCACAGTCCAGCTCAGTCCAACATTAAATGCTAACAACAGTCACTAGAAGAAGTACTGAAATCCCTCTTGCTTTTCTGGAATCTTCCTTTCAGATGATTAGCTTGCCTTTGCTGCTTGTCTTCCTTTCTTTCTTCCTTCCTTCCTTTCTTTCTTTTTCCTTCCTTCCTTCCTTCCTTCCTTCCTTCCTTCCTTCCTTCTTTCTATGTTTATTTTACTGTATATTTAAAAAAATTAGCACTGTAAGGTACTGTTATTCACGTTTTAATCAGCCCAACTTTTGTACAAATTGTGACTTTTAAAATCAACTAAGGGAATGTGCTAACAGTCAGAATATATATATTTGTATTTATATATACTTTTTAAAAGTCACTATAGAAATTTACTTATATCTACACATATCAAAATCCCATATCTGATTACATAAGTAATATTGGAGAATGTGAAGTCCCTGAAAGAAAAGGTTTCACAAAGCAACATATGATTGTCTGTCTTATTCATTTTCTTGAATGACCACGCTAGTTGTATATTAAATATACAATATATAGTTGTATATTGCTCCAGCTTATCGGAATGTTAAATATCTCTTTAGTATTGCCACTTTATCCTCTGCTTTCATATAATGTTCCTGCCCTCCTCAATTGACAGTCCAATCTGACCTGTGGTGCCAGGAAACCGCTCAATAAATTGACATAACTTTGATCTGCAGAATTATGGGATTTCTTTTCATGAAAAGGCAAAAGTCCAGGTAAGCAAATAACACTCTCTAGAGAAGAGGTGTTTTTGGTCCACACAGAAATAATTCTAAAGGTTTTCAGTATTGATACTACTGGACATTCAAACCTAATAAAGGAGATGTATTTGAAGGAAAGGGTGAATGTTTGTGATTACAATGACTTTTATCTTGTTTTTATACTTAAGTATTAGCACAAAATATATCAAAATATTAGTAGGTGTTTTATGGAGTGATAAATTCAGGTCTCTGACTTTCTATCAGAATACAAAGCCACATATGACAAGACCGCTTTTGTGAAGCCCTGTTCCAGGAAGATGTATGGTTTTCATATGTAGAGTCAGGAGCTGGACAAAACAAGCAAGGTCTGGGTCATGTCTGTTATTATGCCCCAATTGAGAGAAACATCCCTAAAAGCAGCATTTAACTTTGCGCTTCTCTGTGAAGGGTTTACTCAAGCAGCGGGATATGCTGGTAACAGAAATGAGATCTTGATTACACTCCATAAAATGAATGTAGTTTAAAGGTAATTAAGTAGATGTAAGTATCTGTTTGTAAATAGCATTTTCTAGAAACTATCTTGACAGACTTTAATACATTATGGATAAAATGAAGCAGTCCATGTGCAAATGAACGCACGCCCCCTGCCAAATGTTCCCCTTTTATTATGAGACAGGAAGAGGGAGATGGTTCAAAGAAAAAAGAAATGATTGTCAGATCCAGTCTGCAAGATATACTGAACATTCAGGCTAATACTCTAGTAGAGCAAATGATTTGGGGGTTTGCTATGATTGTCATTACTTTTAGAGGAAAGAATAATTTCTTTGATTCCACCAGAAAAAGACAGTATCAACACTGTCAAATATGAACAGAAATGCAGTCATTTCTAAAAATTTCAGATTCTAACTAATTTAAAATCCATAGGATTTTCAAGTATTTCAAAGAAAATTTTATTAATAATAAAGCTGAGTGAATAGGTTGTAATGAATAATTTAGATAATGAATGCCACACGTTTGGGCAAATTTTCTGTGAAAAAGTTTGAAATTCTCAAGCTATATATGTTGAATTAAAAATGTGCTGTATTCAGTGAAATGTTCTTGCTCTACACACCATGCACAAGGTGGAGTTCACATTTTAGTGGTTATTCATAGATCAAGCAATGGCCCTTTGGCTTCTTCAAATGCGACATATGACTAATGAACAAATTGTGAAATCTTGAATTAAAAAGACACCAAAACTGGAATAAGGTCTCACTGCATGTGTTTAAATGTCACAGTCATGAAAATATTAATATTTTTCCACTATTAGGTTAAAACCCCCTCATTAATATCATTATTTTTATTAATAAATTTGGGGAATCAAGTCAAAGATTTTGTGATTTCTCTGTAAAGCACACAGTTCAGGAAATTACTGTGTACTGGAAACATATCATCTGCACTATCACAGTTTCATTTAGAAGGAGAAAAATTGTAAAAAGGGACCTTTCCCTTTTTGCTTTGGCAACTAATGAAGAGATTATTTGCATTTTGTTGTTTCTTTGAAAAATGTCTGACCTAAAATTCTCAACTTGGCCACTGCTCCCTTTTGCAACATATACATATAGCGTTGCATTTCAAAGATGTTCAGAAGTCCTCAAAAGCTTCAAAACCACAATAACACACAAAGGGAAATCATCCTTCTAGTCATTTTCTGTATAATTCTTTGACACAACATGCCTAAAGTGATCTATCCAACTGTTTGAATGAGGATATTGTAGCACAAAGCCAGCATTGACTGAGGCCAATCTGCAAAGGCTAATTTGTGTTTTCTTATCCTTCAGACAGACCTCTCCAGTGTCTATAAAACTCTGTAAATGACCACAGTCTGCAGCTGGAAAAGCCTGATGACTGGCAAGAGACCCAATGAGGACTGAATAATCAAGCTGTGCTATTAAAAGGTACAAGACATCAATCCCAAATCACTGGGATGATGCAAATCAGTTATTGTATTTTTTAATGTACATTCCTTTAATTGAACAGCTTTGTTCATGCTTTGTTGCTATGTGAAGATAAGCCAGAACAGGGGAGAAGCCACATTCCAGGGCCTATTTCTCTAATTGCCAATAAAATCTACACTGTCCAAGCTGGTGAGCAAAAATAATCTCTGCTTTGCTAATTCTCTTCTTGCTCTTTCTTGTAGATAATATTGTACAAATGCTTTGGTTATATATTACATTTACATACATGGAACAGTCAAGCAAACTTTCTCTGTCAAAGTTTGTGACGATCCCTTTTTAAAATTTTACTCTGTATGAAGTAGAACTAACACTGTAATTTATTTTTACTTTTTTATTTCTTTCAGAGAAATGATACTATGTGTAATCATTGTGAAATTGAGTTTATGCTGGAAGGCCTCTAGGATTTACAGAGGTATGTGTAATTAGGAAGTAATATTTTTTTTTTCATGTACAGCTGCTCAGGGAACTTATTCTATACATATAATATTAAATTGTAATTTTTAAAACAAAATATAATTGTAATACAAATTCAGTAATATGACTACTTATGTTGCTAAGTATTAAGCTGTAGACACTTGCACTAAAAAAAATTATTTGTAATAAAGTACAACAGAGAATCTGTAAGTAATAAAATAATATTTGCTATCATATGGCTTTACAATAGGTGAAGATGTATGTGTAACATAACCATAGTCAAAAATCAAGTTTCACTATAAATGGATGTGTATAAGAAGGATTAAATGTAAGGTCATATGATAAGGTTGTATCAATGTAAAACATACATCCCCATGTCTTTTAAGATCTTCAACCAATAGTTTTAAAAAGTCAATTAAATATATATATTTTTTAATTTGAGAAACAAAACCAGTTGATTAAGTAGTCTCACTATTAAACAGACCAATTCAGTGAAGTTAGGAGAACTCTGGTAAATGAGGAATAGTAAAGGTGATTTTAAGTATATCTTATTTTAGCCCTTTACACAACCATTACAGCTATTGTGCCATAGTCATCCAAGAGTGGTTGCATCCAGATTCCTTCTAACTTATTTCTGACTACGTAGTTTCCCTCCCAAAACAAACCCAACAGCTTACAGTGGGTCTTAAATGCACATCCAGAAATGCTGTAACCAGCCAATATTGATATAGTCCCAGATACACTGATGTTTAGGACTCTTCTCCACCGAAAGGTGAGGATCCATCAAGGTCCAAACAGATGTGTGAAACAACTGGCTATCCTAATGGGAATGGGTCCTGCCCGTCTGAAATAATGTACAAGTATACTGAAGTATCCAGTTTCATACTCTTTCTTTTAGTATACCGAGAAGGTGTGTTAGCAGTAAACACCTCTACAGCCTTCCAGTCATTGTATATGTGAGTGAATATATTTTACACATTAATATGCACACACATACATATCTTCAGAGGCAACATCAGAGTAGCTCTTCCAGATACCATTCACCCAAAGTAGGCCAGCACATTGATAACATCAGATGAGGTCTCCAAGCATAGGCTTGATCGCCTATGGCACTTTGTGAATGTCTGGATGTAGTCCTTGTTTCCTTCCCATTCCTTGTCTGTACTGACTGCAAGTGACTCACCGACAGTGCAGGGCCACCAGCTGAAGGGAACAGGACAGGAGGAAATCCAAACTTAGACAGCAGTGCCAACCCTGCACCAGGTGTGCAGGAACCAAGAAACATTCAGAATATGTTCAAATTGCCTACCATTCATTTCCTCTTTCCATGGTAAAGGCAGCTCTAGACATCTTACGCCATTAAAATATCAACTTCAAAGTTAAGTTTTCTCAGATAAAGCAAATCTCAAGTTACTTATTTGAGACAATAAATAGCCCAGTCTGAGGTTTTAAGACATATGTGCTGTTGAGTGATAAAAACACTTGGAGTCTACCTTTTAAACATAAATTCGGGCTATTTTAACACCTCTGCATGACCTAGAATTGGCTGAGTACAGTTTTTTCCTCTCTCTTAAGGCCACTTTTCTTCCTCTTTTTCCCCTGTATTACACAGCCCAGGAATAAATGCTTCTTCTGAAAAACAGAAATGTAAAAATCCACAATCTATGAGAAACCAAAAGCAGAAACTTCAGAGGGAAATTTTCTGGCAGTGCTTTGTGTACGGTTAGAACTCAGGAAGATTTGATGGGAGCCAAAACGTTGTAAAATACCTGTTGAATCTTGAGCATTTTGGACTCTTTTAGAGGGTTAGAAAAAAGGCTTAAGAGGTCCAGCCGCATGGAAGAGCTGCGCTGATCCAGTGCAGGCTCTGCACAACGTACTTGCGTGTGAGAAAGATCACTAGACGTCATGCGTGTGCTGTGGCAGAGAAGGTCTCAGACGAGGCGTACCTGGGGGCCAGGTGAGGATGCTGCCAGCAGCATCTGTGGCTGTAGGGAGTTTCTGAGTGATAGGCAGTATATATGCTGCACAACTTCTTTCTTCCTTGTTCTATGTGCAAGCCCTTCCCCACAGCTGGAAGTGCAGGTGGTGCCAGGAGGAGGACAGAATGGAATAGTGCATCCTGTCTTCCAGAACGTGACGCCTGGCCATGAGGGTGAGGTGGAGTCATCCCCAAGCCACCCCATGCTCCTGGGATACAGCTTCAGCTAAAAATCCAGGACATGGCAGAAATTTCCCTTTTTCCATCTGGCTAAGAGTGGAGACAAATCACCATCTATGTCCAGGGGGACACACTCCACAGGGCTGGGATCCAGCCCAACAAAAGGATCCAGAACCAAAAGTTCATTCGAAAATGTTACTTCCTTGGAATCTATTTTTGATTATAGTTAGCTCCAGTAACATAATATAATTTGTAGACCTACAGTATTAGAAACATCTCTCTCAATAGATATTATGCAAAAGACACGAATGTTTATATGAATTTCAAATGAAAAAATATGGACTATATGATATTACTGTAGTTTATGTAATTAGTCTTTGTGATATCTGTGTGTTCAGATTAGCTCACACTGTTGAGTAAATCCTAAATGCTTTACTCCAGCACATTTCCTTTGATTTCAATAGAAGACTGTCAGATAAAGATTTTGTTAAAAGAGTAAGTGCCTCAGGATTATAGCTTTCTCATGTGGATTTTGTTTCTAAAGGAGTATGTATTGCTTTATGAACTTTCATGTTTCCATGTTAATATGATTAAGAAGACACACATTGAGCTACAAGAGTCTGCCTGTGCAAATTTCCCTCTGAAAACAATTTTGCTGACACATTGGGGAAAACTATCAAATCTTATTTAGTTGGCTTTTCATATATACAAAGCAATGAAGTTTTTGTTTGCTTTTTGTTTCCTAGGGCTATGAAGAATGGAAGAGGACCAAAGCAACCTGTCATGTGGGAAATATTTTCAAGCACCAGGAAACTCAGAGACTGAATGTTGTTTTGTGGATCCTGCTTACTTGACATTCCTTCAGTTGCTTTGCTCTGGAGCGTAATTTTTTAGCACTGTTATTTCATCTAATCATGAGGCCCTCTTATGTAACTGCTGTAACAAAAGTTGTAGCGCATGAAGAAGAGCTGACGAGAAAATAGCCATTTTTCTTCTTAAAGCATTGCTTTGGATATATCTTCAATTACCTGTAGAGAACACAAAGTACCTACATGTTTATTTTTATTATGTGTTTGTTCCTGCATTCAACTCTAATTACGGTGCCTAAAGTAATTTGCAGATCAGTATCTGACTTTCCTGTTTTTACAGAAGTTGACCATTTCTTTGTTTACTGCAGCTGAACCGTTTGAGGCCTCCTGGTGTTGTACCCATCACTGCTAGACGCTGCTAGATAGCTTCAAGTTTTGAAAATTTAATTTAAGAACAAGGCATCAAAATACATTAGTTGACTTTGTCTTATTAGCAACTTTTTATTGCAATGTATCAGCACTTTCTTGTTAATGCTTACTGTAAATTGTCAGTAGTGAGGCTATACCACTGGTTCAAGACGGGTTTATGCTGACTTGTGATTTCACTGAAGCTTATTAGAGTGTTCTCCTCTCTGCTCTAGTTCACCATGTGAGACATAATGATATGCTACTGTTCCCATTTATATTAGATTGCAATAGGGGAGAAAACGCGTGCTTTTTTGTGTCCTCATATTCTGGTCCATAATGATTCAGATCAAATAATTTTGATACAAATTACAGTCTAAATCAGCCTTTTTATTTTGACTTTTGAGTTGTCACTATACTATTCCATCTGTTGACATCCTGTCACCTCTTGGCATAAACTAAAATAGCACAATGTAACAATGGATTTTGATATAATAAAGTAATGCTTTAAGGTAAAATGCCTCTGAGGACTTGGAGGCTGACAGATGCTGATCAAAGTCTTGAACAAAGCAGGTCATCTTTGCAGCAAGATGTGCACAAATAATATAGGGAGGTGCCTGTGCACCAGCCACTGAAGTGTCCCAGGGAGGGTCTCAAACCCATCACGTATGACAGTGAGTGTTGACTGACTCATGCAAAGCATTTTTTCATTTTTTGAATAAGTTCCTGCTGGAAAGCATAAAATATATTAAACATTGATTTATAGTATCCAAGAGGTTGATGAGCAATATACACAGCACTCCTGTAATTAAAGAATGTTTTTAGGTCACCTTAAAGTTCATTCTCTATAGGAAGAATGACAAGGAAAGATTCTTGGTTAAAAGGTTAAATTCTAGAAATTTATAGTACTAAATCTATTTCTTTACTATTTGCATTGCTTACTGTTATTTTCAAAGCATAATAATATAGAAACATGTATCTCTATCCTTTGAAAAAGGCATAAAGGAATCAAGTAGAGACCAAAGATACATAAAATCAAGATGTATAATTCAGTATCAAGTTTATGTGTCACCTTCCTTTTGTTCACCATAAATGCTACTTGCTCCGGCTATTCACCTGGATCTGTATTAGTCACACCTCTGTTAGAATGAATGGTCAACTAGACAAATTTTGGCTTGAAATCTGCACTTTTTAGTCCAAATTCAAAAGGATTTTTAGATTATTTTGTCTAATCTAAAAATTCCTAGTCATTGTTAATTTAGATGCAATACATTATTGCAACTCTTGTACATTTTTTTCACAGACCTCAATTTCTTACCTAGATTTGTATCAGGACAGTGTAAAACATATTGGCTTTGGCTTTTGAATTGAATATATCTGATTTGAGGATGGGGTTAGGTTCAGAAGCAGTCTTGGGACTGTGTAATTTTAAAAATATAAAGTCATAGGCAAAAGTAAAAATTTGATGGCTGAATACCTGGAAAACACTATTTTCCAGAAGATAAGTGACTTTCCATTTGACCTTTCTGTGAGTGCTAGGCTGACAGTGGGAGACAAAAGGAAAAATGAAAGGCAAAAATATCCTGTGCACAACGGCATGACTGTTACACCAATGTCCAGATGACTCCTACAGGCCCTGTGGAGAGCTTAAATAAGATTATTTCATTTAACTCCAGTGCTTAGGTGAGTTTTGTTGATTGTATATGGATTCCAAGACCTGATTCATTCTGTTGTTCCCTTTTCACACTGGCTTAACCTATATAGAACTGCCAAAGGTTGCAACACTGCCTAAATACCACAGTAGGGCATTAGGCTTTGTAAATATGTGGCTCAAAGTGTTGGAAAAATGACATATAAATAAAAAATCCTGGCATAGCACCATTTGCACTACACCACTGAGGCAAATTTTGTTGCATTCTGAAACTGATATAGTCAAGGAAATATTTGTCCACCTCTAATTATTTGGCTTCAGAAAACAGGATATAGAGGTTATGTTTCCAACAATCCTCCAGCACTGCTGAGTCCCTCTTTTTTCATGTAAGTCAGAAACAAAAAAACCCAACCCCTAAATTATTTACCTTTTTTAAAAAAGAAAATGATTGCAAAAATCTAAATGATGCAGTTTTCAAAAAAGCTATTCAGAAAAGATAATGTCGTTAAACACTTGAAGCAAAGTTTTCAGATGCAGCCTTCTTTCAACGTGTTTCTTTTTTTCCATAGGTGATCCTGGCTGGATATATTTTAAAACAATTTGAGTGATACAAGAGGCAAGCTTGTTCCTTTTACATTCAAATATATGCTTCACAAGGTACAACTTCATTCTTTCATCTCTTTTATGATTCAGTCATATTTTATTGAAATTTTGTCAGTGTTTCTTTGTCACAGTTCCTGCCAAGCATGCTCAAGCAGCTGAGATGTGAGGTTGAAAGAAAAGTGACTGAACAGAATTTTAACTAGGGACAGACAAATATCAGATGGTTTGTTTCATATTGTGAAGCAAACTACCTGAATCCACCATCTCTTTGAACAGTTTATCCAAGCATTAATGGAGCCTTCAGTCTGATTCCACAGTGGTACCCAGACTTACAGAGCAGAAGGTATCTCAAGCTGTGCTGAATAATTGTGAATAGCAATAATATTTTCAAAATAATGAGTAATTAAAGTATGTATCTGACATTCTCTTAGTGCTGCTGGAAAGCAGACAAGGACTAGGGTTTCTGTGCTTAGCTCTGAAAACATTGCCATGACACGTATTTCTGGTCTAGGCAAATCTAAACACTTGTGTTCACAGCAGTTCTAGCAGTGGCAGTGAATTTTTAATCCTCTACTAAACAGCAGGCAAGTCAATCTTCTTTAAGAGTAGAGGTACAGAGAGGAAAAAACCCAACATAGTTAGCTGAGTGCAAAATCTTTTTGCAACAGAACTAACTCACATCATCATAAAAATTGCTGGCATTGGGATAGCTTCACTGTTTGAAAAAACCCACAAAACCGTAGATATACTTACTGCTGCTTTACTGGTCTCAATTAATGCTGATTTTGTTGGTGAGGAGCAGTTTAAAGTGGAAAGCAAAGAGAGGAGAAACAAAGTAATCACATAAAATTTGGAAATGTTAGGAATTCTCTGGATGAAATTGATGCTTACAGTATATTAAATATGTTTCACGGTCTGCGATACTTTCAGCCAGTGAAGAAGTGTTATTTATTTTACATGTGTAGTAATAGGATAACCAGGAGAATGAGCGTATTGTTTTGGGAAGGATTCACATACTACAAAGGAAAATCTTGTACGGGTGAGAACTGGCTTTGTATGACCTTATGTGATTTTTGTGCCCTGGATAAGGGTATAATCTTACTGAAAAAATCCTGTATAAGTAAAGATTGTTGATGAGACTTTTAGCAATGCAGAAATCAATCAGGCTTCTAAGTGCCTTTAAAAGTTTGGCTTGTGACATCTAGGTACTTCTGAAACCGTACCTTATATTATAAAGCATGATTTGTAGGAGGCCATATTTAACATTACACAGATAACTTGCCTTCTGGCATTTCCTAACTTTCAAGTGCTTCATTCCACAATTTAAATAACGTTCTTTTAACATAAGCAGGTTCAGTTTTTGTCTTTGGTGGCGTAAGAATAAGAGGTGGTGTTTCTCTCTGTTTTGCACACCATGTATGTAGAAACGACATTTGTATAGTAAATTACAGAGCCATGCAATGAATTTTCACACATCTGTGACCAGAGCACCTGGTTCCTGGTCAGCAGTATATCCTTTTGAAACTTCCTCTAACATTTTACCCTCATAGTGCTGTCAAACAGATGCTATTTCAAAGTTCCCTCCTAGAGACATATCCCTTTTTATTTTTCTGTTCTACTTAAAGTCATACCAAGTTACCTATCTAAGAGAGAGTAAGAGCATAAGAAACTCAATTCTAGATCAGTAACAGAATTTCTGAGAACTAGAATGTCAAAAAACTTGATATAGTTCACTAACCAATACAGCAGAACATGGATTTTCACTACCAAAGGGAAAGGAAAATTTCTGTGCTTCTCAACAGGACATAGACCACTTAATGCTCTCAAAGCATGATGATAGTAAATACATGGAATGATCTAAATAATTTGGTATAAAATATTTATTCATTGGAATTCCTGACCCCCTTTTGCATCAAGAACATTATTTTTTGGTAATAAGTTCTTATGCATAAGCAAAATTACTAAGAAACCCCTATTGTGAGGATAACTTCATAAATAAACAAAAATTATAGAGGGTAGAAAAGTAATCCAGATTTAAAAAAACAACTAACAAAACTTCTCAGAGGATTCATGAAATAGTATTGTTGTTTTGTGGGGAGGTTCACTGTAAATCTTGCATAAGAAATAGATGATAATAAAGCTGCATATATCCAATTATTTTCATTATTGTTTGTGTCTTGCTGTCTCGTGACTGATATGCTAAAGACTATTGTATTGCTACTCCCTTTTACCATGGATGACCAAGATTTACAACATTGTCCCCAGCTAATAAAATAGTTTTTCAGAGAAAAAAAAATCCACTGCTGCTGCGTTTCCAACCATATCTTATCTATTCTACCTAAGAAACAATGAGTTTTCTTAAGGATGAATCTATTAAAGAGTCATTTAAGGAGACAGACCCAGAGTTAGACCCAGAGTACTTGTTTCTATGCTCTGTAGACTAATATATATATATATATTTATATATGTATATTTTTTTCCTTAGATTTTGGAAATAAAAATTATTAATACAGTGATGCAATATTTAAAAGGACAAAAATGAAAAATACTTCTCTTGAGAAATGAAAACAGGTCATTCTGTTAAATTCCTGAGCAATGTATATGATGTTGGAATGTATGCTTTTTGAATTATATTATATACCTACATGGAATACATACATGTTTGTCTTTTCCTTAGAGCTTTTATTACTTAATTATTATAAAAACAGAATTCATTTTATGTCTATGCCATAATTAGTAAGGTAGAGCAAGGAAGGTTTTGAACGCCATACACTTTGTATAACACAGCATACACATTATGTATCTTCTTTTGTAAACATAACTTTTATTAACATTTATTTTCTTTTTATTCACCTGTTACAGCCCTTTCTTATGCGTCACATTACAGCTTTCCCTTCACTAGGTGATTTACAATTTCTAGAGAAGACTTGTTTTTAACTCAGCATTGCTTTCACATTGTAACCAAAGCTTAGCCAAGGCAGTTAAAGTTGCTTTCAGCATGAATTCTTTTATATATTATGCTATCTCATCAGTAGCACAGGCTTAGAAGATAACTCTTGGTGGTCTCATTCAGTGGCAATTCCAATAGACCTAGAAAATTAATGTGGGGTAGAACTTTTCACAGATCCCTCATCCATTACAGAACAATTTTTCAAAATATAGAGCACTTTGTAAGTCAAACAAAGCAGAATTATAGTTTAGTGAACTGCAGTCCTGAGTGCGTTATGGTTTATTTTTCTGGTGAAAAAATAAACTATTACTTTGACTAATAACTCTCATGGAATGCAGGAAAAGATTACCATTAGGTATTTCTTGCCAAAAGAAATTGATATCATGATACTCTTAAAGCACACAAAAAAGACCTGAATTTACTGGTACTTGAATAGATTCTTAGGCCTGGCATATGTCATTACTGTAAATCTTTCAAACATTCAGAGTGGAGGAGAATCAGTTTCATCTTTCTTCTGGAAAAAAGTTGCTGCTAATCCTCCTTACAGTCTGGGCTTGATCCAGGGAGAATCTGTAATTCTCATTGACCCAACTTAAGCAAGGACCGCAGGAACTCAGCACCTTTCTGGCTGAACTCCTTTAGACAGGCAACCCGTAGTGCAATGTGTGGGTGCACTTTTTGTACAAATGGAGAGAGAAGGAAAGAAACTTCTCATTTAGCACACAAATCCCATCTTGTCCAGTCCCAAAGAAAGAAATGACTTCTCTGTAAAACTCATCAACATGTATCTCAAAGGATTTCTCTAGGGAAGACATTTTAGTATATCCTTGTGCCAGTGAAACCAGGGAAGAGCTTCTGCTTGCTGACAGGTTAAACCCCAGTAGAAGACATTTTTGGGAATATTCACTCATCTTGAGTGAATATGTTGAAAAAATATATAAAGGTGAAAATCTTTTATGAATAGTCCAATTTATAATTACCTCTCCAATAAAGTTTTTCACTTGTACAGCTCCACTTCTCCTGTGGTGATACAGAAAGCAGTCGAGCAGTATGGAAAATTGTTAGAGACATTTATTTAACTACTTAAAATTGATTCAGGAGCAAACACCAATTTTGAATGTTTTGGTCGTTGTTTAGGTAATGGCAGGATTGAACGGTTGCAGGAATGATTGCTTATGAATGCTGACAGCAAAAGACACAGGTACTCCGGTAATGCCTATATCCAGGGACAACAGAACAGCATATGAAAAATACAGAGGTTTCATTTATAAAATATCCATGATATAAGGATCAAACTGATTAGAAAAATAAACTAGTAAAGTGTTAACACATTACTACCACTCTTCCCGTAATATGCGTCTGCATGCACATGGAAAAGTCCCATTAATCCTGGGAGAATAACTTATTCTCATGTATGAACACAAGAAGTGAACACCACAGAGAAACACTACATCCTCCCTTTTTATGCGTACACTATTTGTACGTTAATAATTACAAAATAAACACCTATTGACGTAAATAGAAAGAAAATTCCTCAAGCTTCAATGACACTTTGTAGCCTTGGAGTTGCATGATTAGCAGATATGGCCCTGATCCAGCAAAGCCTTTTAAGCACGTGTTCAACTTCTACCCTGCAGGTTGTTCCTCTGAAGTACTACATGCATAACTAAAGCTAAGCACATACTTGAGATCTTTGCTAGATTAAGGTCCATGTTATTAAAAGGAGAGTGTGAAATTTCATTAGAATTACAGAACAAAAAGAAATATGAAGAATCCTAATGACACAAGCAGTTTTCACAACAGACTGTATAGCTTGCATGGTGTGCTATAAAATTACACAAACCAATCTTTCCATTTCAGAGTAACTATTTGAGCATGAAGTTTCAAATGTTACTAGTAAAACATCAAAGTAAAGTCGTAATTGTCAATTGTGTACAGAAAGGTTTGAAGCAATTACAGTAAATATTTGTTGTCTTAAATCTCAAGTTTTATACACCAGCTTTGTTACTATGCTGTATCAATTGCCAAGGTTAAAACATGGCTGAATATTTGCACAGGAAAAATGTTTTCTTCCTTTGTTAGGGCTAAATCTATATACTGATTACTGTTGTTTGAAGAAACAGAAGTACAGTGCTTTAAATTGTAACCTTCATAAATACTTTTACTTAAATAGGAACCTCAAAATCCTAAAGCAAACAAAAGCATGATTATATGTACAGCAATAATGCCCTTATCACAATGGGATAACAAACACAATGGTTAGTAACATTTGAATAGTATAACAAGAGTGTTTATAATAAGATGATTAGAGCCAAAATTCAATGGCCTTTCACAGACTGCTTCATGAGCATACTAAACTGTTTGTCACTTAAGGACTTCAGAATAGTTTCTAGATCATTCTTCCAGTAAAGCTACTTTTGGAAGGTAAGCCTTTTCTAAGCTTTAATAAATCATATTTTTCAAACTAGCAATGATAGTAGGGTTTAATATGGCTTGAGGACAAAAATATGTTAGAGACAAGGACAGGAAAAGGTATCTTAGCTCAACATGACTTTCTGTTTCTGTACTTCTCTGTACTTCAGTTCTCAGCTCCTGCTTTTTGTAAAAAGGTCCTGTTTATTTGTCATGATTACCCTTTTCCACAATTTGCAGTTTAAAAGTTCATGGTTTTGTTTCTTTTTTACAACAACTTGCATAATTTTGTATTTTTGAATGCTTTTTAATGTTAACAGTTTGCTAAATCTTACTGCTGATTTACAGGATGCTGGTGATGAGTTTCTAAAAATAGGAACTGTTTTATGAACATAACTTGTTAAGTGGCCTACATGCTAAGTGAGATGACTGAAATGGTAAATAAAAACATTCTGTGAGGAAATGATCTCTTCCACATTTAGCTCAGTTGTTCTTTTCTAAGAGCCGCCAGTACTACCACTAAGCATTTAGTTAAGGTATCTGACATGATAAAGGTTAAACTAACTCATTATTATAAATGTACTTATTTCATTCTAATAGTAACGTGGTAGAAGAATTATAAGCAGTAGCGATCAAATGAGTTTACTAGAGTTCTGTTCAGATGCCTTCACATGTAAGCAGAACTTTTCACTTTTGCTGCAAACAAAAGACATTCCAGGTTCCATCATCCATCCATGCCCAAGGAAATCCATTTGCACTCTCCATAACCAGCATACTAAGCGTAGTCATGGAAGTTGAATTGTCTGACTGTCTACCTCAGCAATTTCTGTCATCCCTTTAATACGACACTGCAAAGTGTTTGATTTTGAAGCTTTTATTCTCTTATGAATTATTTTCTTCAGTGTGAACATGGGACCAACCCTACAAAATTCCAAAGTGAGGGATGAGGTATGCTTCTGAACATGGTAGAACCGGTGGCCAAAAGGTCTCAATGCTATATTCACTGAAAGCTGAAGGACCATGGGTGTCCTGCCTGCACTGACATAAGATGATACCAACGGAAGTTGCATGGTAATAACAAGGAAGGCCTATAGAAAGTAGCCAATAATGTAGATTATTTCTGGATGCATTTTAATGTCATATTTAGTTTTATTCTTTTTATTATACACCATGGGTTATGACTTTAAGGTATGATATTTTAGAGTGCAATAGCTAAAATGATGAGAAAATATTTATTTTTACTGACAGTATCAAGTAGTAGAAAATACATTACAAAAGCATCCAACAAATGAGAAAAGTAGTTAGCTATCAGACAGTAACAAGGGACATGATGAAGTTTCCTTCATATTTTGATAAAATATTTCACTTCTTTTCCATTCCCACTATATGCATGCCCAGTCAATGCAAAATTTGTCTTATGATTTCCTATTAGTCAGCTGGAATATGTAGTCCTTTAAAAATTTGTCACAAACCTCATTTTCAGTTGCCTATGGGCATTCAAATAAATTAAGATTAAGGAAGTGAAAGAGTACATGCCCCATTTTGAAGACAGTTGCCACACATAAATATAGTAGAAATTAGCAAATGTGTTTATTTATGAAATTAATTACATGAGGATGTTATTCTATATTCTACAGGAGACAAGAATTCCTTGTCATAAACATGGATGTGCAGCTGAAATGCAGCTGAGATAACTGGAGTTCTGGATTATAGAAACAGCAGAACAATTAAGGATTTTGTTTGTGATGAAATATTTTTTCCTTTTAATTTCAGTATGTCTTAATCTAACATTTTTTAATCACTTACATATGGTTTTGTAGAACTATTTTAAACTCATAGCATATCTCAGTATGTCACAAATCTTGTTCTGTGCTTTAAACTTGTCTTAAAATTAAGAAATGCTTCTCTAATCATGGAGAGTCACAAGACAACCGTGATTAGCATTCAGTTCCACCCAGAGCTTGTTCCTGTACAGGAAAGAAAGAAGGGATTAGAAATGGCTAAAAAAAGTACTTTCTATTTCTTATTCCTATATCTTTCTAAGCCCTTGTAGAGAAAACACAGATAAACAAAAGTCATAGCCAAGTTAACAAAAACTGAACCACAAACCAAGCCTTTTCTGTTTACATATTGAAAGTAATTTCCACCCAGTTGTCTTTGGCTGAGTATGCAAGCTCTGTTCCAGTGAAACTATGACAGTAAATCCTACACTAATGGGTAGCAGGCTTTTATTTTATTTTATTTTATTTTATTTTATTTTATTTTATTTTATTTTATTTTATTTTATTTTATTTTATTATTTGATTTTGTACTTTTATTAGAGATTCAGCCATGAGATTTTGATAATATTTATTGCTCTTGAAAATGACATAAAATTAGTATGAATTAAAACAAATCGAGTGTATAAAATTATTTACACATATGAAGGAAAAATTCCTATCCAGTGGTTTAGATTAGCGTCTTTGATTTACGTGTGTCATAAATTAAGTCAACCACTGAAAAGTTACTGATAGCTGGATTTATGCCATCTTGGGTCCTACGTGTTTGATCATTTGGAGGGAAGTAAGTGATCTGTTAGTTGCCAGTGTGAAGAACATAAAAGATTGGCTTGTCAGGTCCTTGAGTGCACCATTGGGCCTTAATGGCCCTGACCAGCCTCACCCATGGCCATGGGCTTAGGATTCCCGTTTAATACTACCATCCATCATCCACGAGTGCCAGGCCCTGTTCTGGGCTCTGTCAGAACAGATTGGGATATCCTGTGGCTGCTCTCATCTCACGTGCACATGCCAAACTGGGCTGTATTTGCTCTTGCTTCTCCCACTCATGGCCTGAACTTCAGTCCTCAAAAACTTACTCTCACGTGAATTCCAAGGATAAATTATTCTGTAGGGTGAACTGACTGAACAGTAAGGCTCGGGTGACAGTGTCCAGTAAGACAGGAAAAAAAAGGCATGCAGTTGCTTTAATATCACTCTGTTATTACTAGCTGCTTGCAGATGACTTTGGCTTTTGCCTGCTTTTGAAGGTGTGGAGCTATTGCCTCAAAACATCAGCTTTCCATAGCTTTAAAAAACAGTGAATATTTTGCATGAACTCTGTCCTACATAGGCACGCTGTTCTACAGACTTTTCTATTTTATATATAAATTATTTATGTGTAGCAATTTATGTGTATGTTTATACAGCACCAAAAGCAACAGTAGCCTGATCCGTGGGAGTGGAGTCACTGAGTGTTATGCCAGTCATCAAAACTTTGCTTTGGCTGAAGTCACACTAACACAAGGGATGTTGGGGAGGGATCCTACTTTGGGGAGGGAATTCCTCCTGGATATGTCTAAGAGTGCCAACTGCTTTTGATCTCTCAAAACAGATTGGGCTACTGTATGGCTGCTCTTACCTCACATGTACGTGTCAAACTGGGCTCTGCTAGCATGATGGCAAAAAATCTTTTTTCCTTCCCTTTCTCCTTCAGTGATGTCACACCTCATCTCAAAGACAGCTGAAGAAAGGGAAGGGATTTTCTTTGTGCTCTGCATATCTCACTATGGGGGTGAAACTGGTAAAGCATAAGCTGGCCTGGAATTTCATATTTTAATAAGAGGTTGAAAATGCTGGAAAAGACAGCATTACGATAGTACAGTTTTAGCAGCAACCTTCATTCAGTACTCACACTCACACTCATTTGTGGTGTGGAAGGAAAATAAACTGAGATGAGGAAACTCACATCAAGTTGTACAGTGAGGTCAAAGCATTTGAACTTGTGTCATGCCCCCAGAAATGATACCACAATATTATTAGAATCTTATGAAAAGAACACAATGAACTACAATATTCAATGTAAAACATTTAAATTTTCTGATTCTGAGGTGCATTTATGGTGGGGAGCAATCTGGAATGTCAATTTGTGCTATTACATGCTATAGTTTGAATGTGCCTAAATTTGAAATACAATTTGCCTTACACTGTGTATGTGCTGACACGCGAAAGTAAGTTAGGGCTCCATATTTTCTAGAAATAAAATATTTTTCTATAGAAGTTTTTCTGTTGAAAACTCAAGGCATAATTTATTTATGCTGGTCTTTTTGGATTGTCTCTCTTGTACCTCTAGCAAGTTAGAAGACTGACAAGCAAGGACATTTTTTTTTTACAACCTCTATGGTGGTCAGTTTAATATGGGAATCTAATAGACCCTCTTTGCAGAGGTATAAATAAAAATTTTGTCACATATTAATGTAATTTTTTTAATAATTATTGAAAGTGGTGTAACAGTCACTTTTGAAGCCATTTCTACTCATAGTACAATAAGGTATTTTAGGCTATTTAGGTGTTATGCATTCTATATTTGATACTCACTTTTCTAAATGAAAAATACTAATAAAGGTATAAATATCTGCTGAAAAATGGAGTTCTGCTGAAAACTGGAGCATAAATATGTCTTTTAAATTAGAAAATGAAGGTATTTAGCAACCAGTAATCATCACAGATTAGCCATTAGTATGATGGCAACAGGGCTGTATTCTCACCTGTCTTTGCTTATCCTACCAAGAGAATTAAATTCAAGGTTTGCCTCATAATTTCAACTCAGACCCCCCTCTGGGCATCAATCCTTGGCCAGCTTTATCAACAATAACAAAACTCTGACAGTTTGAAGCTTGCATCTAAAAAACACACAGCAAGTATAGCTTTTTTAAAACCATTGACTTTCAAAACAGCTTTGTCTCTTGCATACAATCTTGATAAGGGAACTTTCCAATGAGGAATTTGCTAGGTGGATGTTTGATAGCAAGGTTGTCTTTTCTAAGGAAAATTATGGTCATCTTCAGTTTATATCAGAATGCTATCATCTGAAACAAAATATGTAAGTGAATACTGAAAGTTTATTCTTTAAGAATAGTGCTGTGCTCAAGAAGATTTTTGATGTGCTCCAAATATGTCACTGAAGACTGAGTTCACTGGGGGGCTAAAAAAGTAAACATAGTTGTCTGTGGAAATTAAAAGTTACTGCTAATTGATTTAGTCTGCTGATGTAATTTCTTCTCATCATTCTGCTAAATTACCTACATTCTTTAAAGTTCTGTCTAGTGGACTGAATTTATTCACCAGCTAGTAGGCAAAGTGAGAAACATGGCCTATTGCCAAGAAATGGCAATCGTTTATGACGATGCTGTAATTGATCTGGAGTTTGTTGGACCCAGTGAAGCCATGTTAAAGTTCTCGAATTGACAGTTTTCCCTACATTTGAAGAGAATTTGTACATGTATCAGTGTTGGCTTCCTGAAAATTTTTGACTGCCAGTGAACTGATTCGAACAATGAAAAGTCAAATCATCATGCCTTCTTTCAACCACTCATTGCTCTCTTACAGACCACAAGAAGACCAAAGTTGTCAAATGAAGAATATTTGCCTTGTGATTTACAACTTTACTGGATCTCTTTTTTCCTGTATGGAAATTTTCATAAGTGGTTTGGCAAACGCCTTTAAAATAACTGTGGTATTTGGCAGAAAAAAGGCTGCAGAACTTGGGCCTGCTGTTTCCATTTTAGTTCAACAGTGAGACTCCTCTCAGTGATATGAACCAAGTACAGAATTCATAGTCCAAAGACATAAGTTATTAGAAACAAGTTGAGTAAAAAGGAGACATGTGGCTCAACCCACAGAAATTCATTAAACAATGGTTTTCTGAATGCCTGTTCCAAACAATTTGTCAAATCAACTGTTCATTATCATGCAGCCTAATACTGACTGCGTATATATATAAATTTACACATCAGTAGCTATAAAAGCATTTATATTTATCACACAATACTGTTCATTAGACATAGTGGAGTATGTGAACACACATGTTAGCAATTTATACCCACAAAAGTCATTCAGTTGTTCACATGGCAGAGGTCTGTGTATTATTAGGAGGAATCCATATACACGCACTTACTTTATCACTGTTTGAAAGGGCAGACAAAGGTCATAAGTGACAACTTCCTGAGTTTTATTTTCTTTTAATTTCAACATATGTCACCAGAAAATGTACTCAAACTCAGGGCTTTCAAGTGGAAGGCTAATTTCACTACTATTTCTTATTCATTAATGCTTAAAATTGCCTATAGGAGGTGAAGTGACATTTTGTGGTTCGGATGCAATCACATGCTGCCCATATGGGACCAGCTTCTGAAACACCCAGGTTTGACTTCAGTGAGAATATTTACGGACTGATGTCTGCCCTACCAGACAACAGTGGCACAGGCTACCATCATCTGTTGCCCCCAGAGTGTTTCCCCAGACACCCATGCTAACGGACTGTTTCAGGGAGAAGGTGGGGTCATGAGTAAGAGATGAGGCAGGGTAGGCGCTGGACCTAGAAACAGCATGAAAGGACTCATCATTTGTGGTGGCCTCTGCAACTAACAAACAGCTCCCAGCCTCCTTGAAGGGTTTCTCTGAGACACCAGGCCACCCCAGCGTAGCGTGTTTCATATACAAGAGCTAGTCCCATGCCTAGAGGCACAGCCTCACCGTAGCAAACATGTAGAACAGCAAGAACGTTCATCTTCAGAATTAATTCAGCTCTGTCACACGTTTACCTTAGGTCCACTGATAATAGCAAGTACAACTATATGGGGTGAATGCAAATCTTCATGTTGACTTCAGAATAGTAATTTCTAATGTTTGGTAGATCATGATCCTTAGTGAGCTATACTTCTCTTTGGTTTTGCATGCTTAATGGATTGATTTAGCTATGTAAAAATCATCTCTTGCCATGTCTTATTGAGACAATTTGAAAGCACAATGGGCTGAGAGACAATTGGACTTTTTTTTAAAGAGGGAAGTGAAGCAAAAACAATTTACACTTGTGAGTTCAGCAAAGCCTTTAACTCAAGGAAACAAAAAAATCTTAGAGGTTTTCCTTGAGACACGGTGACAGAGGCACCACGATATGAGTCATCAAGGCATCATATTCAGGCAAACTGTCAGCATTGGTAGAGGTCCTGCAACCTTTCTCACTGAGAGGTTGAAGAAAGGAATTTTGTACCATTTCCTATTGTGCTGAACAAGAATTTGCCTGGAAGCCTTGCTTGACAGATTGGCCCCTATTCCCACTATGATTTGTGCTACTGTGAAACAAGAGTGCCTAATGTATGGGCCGTAATATAATGACAGGCTGGCTTCGGTTAGTCTGAAAAATGATACACAGATGAAAGCACGGGCTCTGCTCCACCTTTCATGCTTTTCATATTTGCATTTGGAGCGTACACAGGCGGGACGCAAGACAGAACTGACAGACAATTAAAAGGCCACTCCATACAAGGAAGTATATCTGCATGACACATGACCTCTGCTAGCAGACAATATTGTAGGGCATAAAACGACGTCTTGCTATCAACCTGAAGTCTAAGAAGAATTATATTAAGCCCTGCCAAGAGGTTAACTTCTTTGCAGCAGGAGCTTTGTTCTGACTATGTCTTTCTTATCAAAACTTTAGGATTCCTTTTTCCTGAGGGAACTTAATCTTTCAGATTTGGGTCAGGAGGTATGATAAGTAACACAAAGAAGTAAACACTATAAAATTCTAGGGGGCAAGCAGGACACATTTTTTAGAATTTAGTTAAAGGAAATCCTGCCTTATGTGAACACTAAGAATGCAGGCATGGTGGATACAAATTCTCCTTTAAACAGGCTGCTTAGAAAAGTAGTAAAATAAAAGATCTTTTTAGATTTTTATAGCTCCTAATGGAAAAAAGTGACAATATGAGTATTTTAAGTGTGCTTTGTTGTGTGGGGATTTAACATGGAGAAATAGATCTTAGGAATGTTCTCATTTCTACCTGCTGCTTTTGCCTTGTACATTCTAGTGGAAATCCTACAATATGTATCGCTATTGTTCTATGTGTAAAATTTGAGATTTTAAAAAGTTATTGTTACATAAAGAGGATGTTTATTTTGGCAAAATCAGAATCTTTGAACCAGTAAAATTACACAGTTTGTTTCCACCAGATGTTGAGTGTCCTCTTTTTTTGAGAGCTGGCCTATGTACTGTACAGGAATATAGGCAGATGCTGTGTGGCACTTTATTGTTGGATTGCTAGCGTATTTACGTTGCATAAAGGGCGTTGCAGAATCACGCTTGCAATGTTCTATGCTAAATGCATTCTGAATTATTTGCAGTATCATAGAACAGATGGAAATTAAAGGAATGTTCAAGCCCAAATCTGTTTCCTTTGATCGTCTACTGCAAGGATGGTTTTAAGCAAACTTTCAAAACAAACTTTCTAGGTATTCAAGATGTGTAAATATGAATATAGAAAGTGCAATGGAAAGTGATTAAACACATGGAAAATACTCTGGTTTTGATTTTACTTGAACTGAACTAAAAGATAAAATGCTTGAAATGTTGTTAAATCTTTTGTACCAAAGAGAAGAAAACATCTTGTATATCTGTGTCCATCGTATTTGAGTGATTTTTTTTTCTTCTTAAATCTGTTGTCCAAGCAGGAAATGGGACACGTGAACAATTGGCATGCTTCTGATATTTGATGGCTTTCATAATCCCCATTTTGGATGCTGTAGGGCTTCAATTTATGTGAGTATGAGTTGTTACAAAACTGTGAAGGGATAATTTTCCAGAGTTTCAGTTTATTTTGTTAATTTTTGTGGAATTTTTTGTTGTTCTTATTGTTCATTCATTTTATGGTTTAATTTGAATCTATGAAAAGCTTTGTTAAAAAAACAAATAGGAAAAGAAAAATCCCCAAAGAAATGGATTGGTATTTTAATATTCAAATATGAAAGCCTAACAATGGAAAAAAGATTTGTTTTCCAAATGCAACTGTTTTCAATTTGCAAAAACAGTTGAATAAATTAATGCTGAATGAGAATTATTTCACACCTGTCAAAGATCATTTGCAGTATTTGCCCTTTCCTTCTTTTCTGAGTATCGCCATTTGCATATGAGGTGCAGGTGGGCAATGTAATGTAAGTTAAACCAGGAAAAAGAGAGAGAGAAAGGAAGGAAGGAAGAAAGAAAGAAAGAGAGAGAGAGAAGAAGGAAGGAAGGAAGGAAGGAAGGAAGGAAGGAAGGAAGGAAGGAAGGGGAAAAAAAAAAAAGGCTGCAAAAGGCTGCAACGAGAACAAGAACTGTGTAATGTGAGCAGCTGCTAGGGGCAGGTTGGACCAGGAAATGTAAGCAGTAAATAGGCTTGAATTCGAGATGAGTGGCTGCTAAATTGTGTTTCACTGTCATGGTGCCTACAGGTTTGTACCTTTCCTCCTAGTAGGAATGAGCATACCATTTTCTATCGTCTTTTATGAATTGGTGTTTATGGGAATCTGCCTCCAAGGTACCTGCAAAGTATTTGAATTCAATGCTAAAATTGGATAGGCTTGTTTACAAATTCTAGTTATTATTGATAGTTATTTCTTCTTAATCGTCACTCAGTAATAGTGTGACCTTTCCAGCACAAAATGATTTGGTGAGCCTTGGGGAAACTGCTTCCAGAGATTATCTTTAAAACAAACGTTAGCAAAGGAGCAGGCAGTACCTCAGAGCATTTCTGTTATTTTATTTTAAGAATTTGGGATTGGGCTTTAGAAATCAAATTTATTAATCTAACTGTGACAATTCAGGTTTCCTTCTATGTCTTCAATCTACCTTCATT
Organism: Burhinus oedicnemus; assembly: GCA_008921705.1. Lineage (NCBI taxonomy): Eukaryota > Metazoa > Chordata > Aves > Charadriiformes > Burhinidae > Burhinus > Burhinus oedicnemus. The sequence continues at coordinate 3,482,628 of VFFE01009111.1, forward strand.
TCAGATAACAATGGAAGCTAGATTGCTGCTTTGGGAATGACAGGAAAAGGCAATACTACTAATGCTATTTTAAAATTTGAAGGCTAGAAGGAGGGAAGCAGAAACAAGCCTTTATATCAACAACTTGTCTCCTTGTTGTAAAACAAGGAGAAAATATAATGAGGAGGCCTGTTGATTAGAAGTAGCAGGGAGCACTTCTACCAACAACCTTATCTCTGTGAACCTGGACTTCACAAAACTTACCTCTACTTTGTGATGAAATTATCACTGGGAAAGTAGAAACAAATAGGCATTCTTTTTTAATTTAACCTTCACACAAGAAGACTTTCAATATTTTTAGTGTTACGTCTTACAAGTGACCAGATTGGTACTATGTTTCCCTAATTTGCATTGAACACTTCATTGTGAATGACACAGAAATGTTCATTATGGTAGCATTTACTTATGAGAGGCAACTCTTCCTGTAGAATTAGTAAAGAAGGTAATAAAAAAGAAAATTTGTAGTATTGCTAGCTTCCTTGCCCTACTGAGAAATATAAGATGGTAGTTCATAGTACTGGCCCTTCCTTGGCATGGAGTATTTCAAAATTTGTCCAAAAGGAAATCTACGGGGGATCATTAAGAGAGGCGAGCAAAACTAGGGGAAACATTAAGGCACTTTAGAGCTTCTATGGGAATTTTACTTGGTGAAATTACTTACATACATCTACCTGGAAATTCTGTAGGGAATTTTATCAACATTTCTTCCTCTTTTCCCCTTCAACTGAAATCAAGATCAATTCACAAAGCCTTCCACTACTTGACACAAGAAACAAATGTGTTGACATGATTAGCAGTGTTTAGAACACCAGTTCTCAGAAGGAAGAGGGTCTACAGGCTGTACCATTAGTCTGTTGAGCCATCAAGTCAGACCCTTTTTCTACCTTTCTGAGACAGAGAGACTCTTAAATTGAATAATTGTCATTTTCCAGCTTTCAGTGAGGCCAGAAATCACTAAAGATCTCATTTAAACTTTCCGTTCTAGTTCTCAAGCAAATTTACAGCAGAGGTCAGTCCTTTTGCAAGATTTCTGGAGGGAATTCTTCATCATAACAGACGGGGTTTTTTTCCATTGTAGTTTAAACTATCTTCCATCAATTTTTCTTGTCATTTCACCCATCTTATTATGACCTTCATAGGATAAAAGAACAGTACCAACCATGCTTTTTCTCTGAGTATTGTGTTTCTCAGTATATTATGTAGTTAATATTGATTATAAATCACAGTGAAGTCAAAGAATGCCTTCCTGTTTCTGTACCTCTCCATGACAGCTATTCTCATGCTTTTATCCAGCTTGGAAATAATACTATTTTTATAGTTCTTCTGCAGAAAGATTGTGAGTTCAGCTTAGTTTTAGTTCTACAGATATAACAAAACCGGAAATAACCCAGACAATCTATCAAAGCATACGATTATGAAAAGTTGTTTTCTTCTCATTAAAGAGAGATCAATAAATGCACATTAACTTAATTATCCTAACAATTGAGCTTAGCTTGGTAATAGGATTTGACACAGGCTGTGGCAGTTGATCATGTGTGTTTTCAATCATTTAGTTAAAGATTGAGTTACCTTAAATAATCCAAAAATAATTTTTAAAAGTTATGTATTAATTTAATGTAAGATAGATTTTAAGCATTAATGAATAAATACTTAAGGTATTATGTGAAGAAAATAGAAACTGGAAAAAAATCCTGTTACAGAAAGCAAAGATAGTGATATATGAGGGAGAGCAAAACAAATATATTAAAAGAAGCTTATGTGTTTTTAATAACTTTTTTGTATAAGTTTAGACCTTAAGGAAGGGAACATCTGGAGGGTCTGGAGGCTGTCAGTCACTTTGAAAAGATTGTGGCTGTGGCAAAGGCAGGCATATTGTCAACCCTCTCCTCCTGCCAAGAACCTGAATAAAAGTATCTCTCAGCATGAAAGAATGGAGGATATTTGACATCCGTTTTTTTGCAATCTTGGCAGAGACTACTAGGCAAGGTGTGCCGTTCCACCCAGGACCTAATGCTGATAATGGAGCTGACCCCAACTGACCAAAGGAATATTCCATGCCATATGATGTCATGCTCAGTTTATAAAGCTGGTGGAAGAAGAAGAAAGGGGGGGATGTTCGGAATAATGACATTTGTCTTCCAAGTAACCATTATGTGTGATGGAGCCCTGCTTTCCTGGAGATGGCTGAACACCTGCCTGCCGATGGGAAGCAGTGAATGAATTCCTTGTTTTGCTTTGCTTGTGTGAGTGGCTTTTGCTTTACTCTATTAAATTGTCTTCATCTCAATCCACAAGTTCCCTCGCTTTTACTCCTCTGATTCTCTCCCCGTTCCCAACTGGGGGGAGTGAGCGAGCAGCTGCGTGGTCCTAGTTGCTGGCTGGGGTTAAACCATAACAATTGACATGACTGAAACAGTCTTCCTTGTTTATTCATTGCTCAGTGGTGGTAGATGAAACAATATTTACTTTCTCTACAAGGAACAATAAGAATTTTTTCTTCAGTTAAAAGCTGGAGGTAAAGCCAAAGTCGATATTAGGTCTTTGTTCAGCAATGGTAGCATTTTTCAAATTAATGTCTATGTAGTGCCACAGAATGTGTCCTTCTTTTTTTTGTAATTAAAACACAGCAAGTTCAGACTATGCCCACCAAATTTAGATGTTGACAAATTGTTAATTTGTAAATTGACATTCTTAAGAGGAAGAGAGGTGAAACATTCAATTAGATAGTGGATCAGCTCTTCAGGAAGCTGATTCCTTCCATACAAGGAAAAATAACTTTCTATTAGTTCATATTCTCTGGAAGTCTGGAACAGCCGTCTGAGTAGAAAATGAGGAATATTTAAAATTCATTTTGGTATTTGTAATAGGTTTAATTTTGAAAGGTCAGATCTTCATATAGGTCAACATTTACGATGGTTCAGTGACTCATCAGTGCTTTGGATGAAGAAAAATGGATTGGCAGGCCTGATCAGGGATCACAGTGGCATCAGAAGGGCAGAACTGAATCCTCCAAAATTCACAGGTGAGACATCTGGCTCAGTCACCTTGGTGAGTAAAAAATGGATCTCTGTATTGAGCATAACTGGCAGAGTCTGGGTAGGTAGCAGGGGTGATGTCAGTGCCAGTCACAGCTGGCTCCAGATGGCTCAGCAATGGATGGAAGCAACCTATCAGATGCCAAAACATCAACCCGTCTGAGGATCACATGGCACCTCTGCTCAGACATGTTTGAGTGAAAGTAGTAGTTGTTAGGCACAGGAGACATAGGAGGAGACATCTGAGAAGGCACAAAAGGAAAAACAAGAGGACACACGTAAGGATGCATGTGAGGACACACAAAAAAGAGATGTGAGTGGAGACACAGGAGGATACACAAAAAGCTGTCACTTGAAGACAAATGTGAAAATATGCACTTGGATAAATAAAATAGAGGAGTTGTGGAAGGGGACATTGTAGGGAACATGCCTGGAGATGCACTCTTGGGGTGAGGTGTTCTGTGCCAGAGGTGGGCCCTCTGAGGGGACTGTAGGTTGTGGAGGACCCATGCTGGGGGAGGGACACACCCAAAAGGACTGAAGCCTATGGAAGAGCCCAAGTTGAGACTCCTTTGCCCACAACAATCTCCAGACAGATGAGGGGCTAAAAGAGAGATATGGAAATTTTCTCTCCTGTAGTAGAAGGTGATCTGACCTTATCTATCCACAACTGTAATGATTTGGAAGTATTTTAAAAGTTCTTTAAAAACCTGCTTTTGTGAAGGAAGAGAGTGAAGTGTGCTGTGTGATATGTTCCAGTCTTCCAAGACTAGAAATAATCAGTCTTTGCTATTGCAACATAAAGTATCTCTCTTCTTTCTCCAGGGGAATATATGACAGTGATCAAGTGGTAAATATTACCTGCTCTGTGATAAAGTACATTCTCTGAGTGGAAAACTCTAGCATTTGGGATGGGGTTTTTTTAAATATTTGGCTGATAGATTGTTTTTAAAATATTGGTTAAGTGTTTGAGGCCGTTGAATGAAATCCTGGGGAGCAGAGTTCAGGCAAAGCCTTACTGCTCATGGTTCTGGTGAAGTTTTGCTGAATGTTGAAATTTTCTTACTTTGTTTTGAAATGGCGAATGCTTCATTGCTCTTCTTAAGCGTGGATTGTACCAATAACAAAAAAGTGAGTCTTTTGGGGGTGGAAAGTTTTTCTAGCTGAAATATATAATACCATAGCTGTGCATCTTTAAAGAGAGGCAGTTGAAAAAATCTCAAGTGTTAAAGACATGGGAGAAGTTATGGATTTGTTTGATAAACCACATTTTCAGTTAACAAATATGCTTTTCTTATGTTATTAATTTTGTACCTTTTTCTAGCTTAAGCAAACCAAGATAAAATTCTCACAGTAAATGTTTTTGATGATCAGATTTTGATAACTGAATCAAGATGTAGCGTTACTTTTACTATAGACACACTTTTTTTTTTTTTCCTTAAGAAACTGAGTTTCTAGTGCTTCTAACTAGAAATTAAAAGCAAGAGAAATGACAGCTACGGAACAGTTGTCCCACTGTTACACGGGTGCTGAGGTTAAGTATAATCTTTAGATGCTTGTTTTCTGGAGGCCTACTGCAGATTCAGAGCATTACAGAGATCTAATCTCAGTCTCTCTCAACGTTCACATCCTAGGAACCAATCCTTTGAGTGACATTTATATTTTACTTCCTTCCTAGATAGATGCCAGTAGCATCTCTTACAGTTTATTATTATCATTATGTGTATAGAACTGGTCTGAAATTAATAAGTTAAGGATTAACATATCCAAAAATGTACAGGGATATATTTAGCTGAACATAGTTGACTGTAAGTTTTATACGACGTAAAAGAGGATATAGTGCACCTGTCACAATCTGCTTATGAAGATGTGTGAATATAAATATATTTATGCATTGCGTAGTATAAACAAGAGAAGCAATTAACGAGAATGAAGCACATAATTTTAATTAAGATTTCTTATGTTCATACCAAATAAGAAATAATATATTGTAAAATAAAGACTTGGGTAATGATTTTTTCTGAAGAGAGAGAACTATCTCAATCTATTAATTCCATCAGTAATCATCCCAGTTTCAATTTTTTTCATGATCTAAGTTTTTTTTCCTTCCTGACTTGCTTTCCTCCTGGTTTGCTTTCCTCCTCAGTACGTGGCAGTTTTCTGACATCAAACACAAGACACCTTTAACACTACACTAGCCAGTTTTCTCTGCTTGCTGGATAGTGAACACAGAGTAAGTGCTGGACAGAACATGGACTTTATTCCTATGGTTGGTGAAATCACCCAGGAAAATGAGAGTTTCACTGTAAAACTTCATGGGAACAGATTGACGACGATTCCATACTCCTGTTAACTCTGCTCATGACCAATTAAAAAGTGCTAGGATCCGATCTTCAGAGCTACCAAATATGTGCAGCTTCATTAGTCTTTGCAGTAATAATGAAATATCGTGCAAAGCAACTTTTAAAACAAATAGTTCTGATGAATGTTTGGGCTTTCTTCAGGAAACTGCTGATTAACTATGATACAGATAGTTTAGTAATTTTGCTTCTCTGGATGAGTCAGATGTTGGAAAATGTAATTGTGGTGCACAGTCTGTGTTCTGAACATATGGAAGTTTAAATCGTTCTCTCACCGAGTCCCTCAGACAGTATTTTTCTTATTTGCAGCTGCCATTTATACACAGTATTTGCAAACAAAGCACTATATGATTTCGAACCACTATTTTACAAGTGTGGCAGTAACAGCATACATAGTGAAACCCTTCAGAGTACTTATTAAGTTCTTCTGAAAATCATTATTAGAAGGATGTGGTACTAAAAGATGTCTATAAGCCTCCTTGAAGTCTATAGGTTACAAGGGCAATGGAATTCTGACTATAGCCTGTGGGCTGCAGACAGTGGCATTAAAACACTGGTTACTTCTCTCACAGGGCCAATGTGAATGTAGAATCATTGACTAATATTTGCAAAACACTTTGAGATCCTCACATGAAAGGAGCATAACAGTTCAAAGTATTTATTTTTGCCAGTAGGGAATATTTGTGACTTCGGTTTCAGTGTCCACATCTTTTAGGCTCCCATATGTTTCCAGAACTCAATTAGATCCCAGTAGGTATTTCCTAAGAAAATCTTTTAAAGGACTAGAAAAAAATAAAATAAACTTGGTTTCTTGTATATAAACCAGGCCTTTCTATCTGTGGCGATGATATCGTAGTGTAACTGTGGTGTCATAAATACTAATGGAGGAAAAAAAGCTGAGTACAGGTTGTCAAGTAATCTTTAGAAACCAATTAAGTGAAGTTTGTCAAACCAAAGAGGCCCTAACCTACAGGGAAAGCTAATAATTTTATTTCAAAGACAAAGTTACAGCTTAGTGTTGGGCCTCTGCAACCTATCTAGTTCTTGTTGAAATAACCTACTTATAAAATGCCAGGATTGTTTTGTTTCTCTTTTTAGTTTTGTTTCACTAATATTTTATTTTAGTTAAATTTTGCTTGGCTAACACGGCAACGTGTGTGTGTGTGTTTAATTTCCCCAGCACTGTAGATATAAACTTTCTCCCAGCTAATATCGCAAAACGTAACAAGGAGTTAAGTTGGAGTCGCAAAGTCTGCAGTTCGTAACTTGACATCCTGTCTTTGCAGAGTCCACTCTGCAGCTGACACAAAGCTCTATTTAATGTGCTGCCAATCACTTCTAGTCCAGTACAGTACCGTAAAGCCTCGAGTACTCTTTCAAAATGATTTTGTTTATATCTTTTTCCCATTTAATCTGGTTCTCTCTTGCTATACAGTGATGTGTAAATCCAAACAAAATTGCCAGTACTGGCTCCAGGAAAAAGGTTATCCTTTAAATTGCTTTCATCATCTCTCATAGACTTCTTCTAGGAAGAAACCAGCTTGCTAAGGTACAAGAGATAGGCTATGAAGTCTCTATGTAAGCTTCAAAGAATCAGAAATGTACTGTTTAATATATACTACTAGTACAGATTTGAAGGACGGAGGTTCACAGATAGTTACAGAGGGTTTAGCTACAGTTAATAGTATCAGTAACTCATTTCTAATTGATTATTCATCTGATACCTTACCTGAACTTTTTCTTACCCCTCCTCAGTTGTCTCTTCCTTGTTCAGCTTTGCTGATACCCACACAGGCTGTTCACTCGATTCAGTCTTCATCAAGACCAGCTCTCCTGGTTCTTCTTCCACCATTTTGTGACCCGCTCATACCATCTTTGATGTTATCTTTTTCTCAGCCTCCCCTCTTCCACTGTTCTGTGCCTTCTTACAAGCTCTCAGCTTCCTTATCTCTGCCTTCTCTTCCTGTTTTTTCCAATAATATCAACAAGGCTTTTCTGCACTTTATGTTTTTTCTTCTTTCTGCAGGTCTGTCCCATCATCACTGGCTGCAGTGTCTACATCCCAGGCTCCTGCTCTAAGCAAGAAGCAAATGTCTGCAATTATCACAACTATGCTGACTTCCTTCACCTTATACTCGGTCTCCTGCTCCTCAGGTCTGTATTCATCCTAGGTGAACAAATCTTCCCCAGATTAACTGGACCCTACATGGACAAACTGAGCTGCCATGGCGTCATTCTTCAAACTCTTTCATTCCTTCTGCTTCTACTTTTTTTCCTCACAGTATCCTATCTTATCTCCTTTCTCTCTCCCACTGGTTCCAATACATCCACTCTAATCTTCTTCTTTCTCAATGGCATTTTACAATACAGTACCACACAGTGCATTACAGTTCAGCAAAAACAGTAGTCTTCATCAAAATGGCTCAGTTTTTCCTGTCATAGGAAAAAGTCAGCTTGACTGCTTTATTCTACAAACTTTGACCTTCTTTTTATCAGTGGGCTCACTGACAATAATGTTTGCAACTGCTGTTCAGTATTAATTTCTAATCATATTCTATGCTTTTTCCAACCCACTTCTGTGTCTTCAATGCAACTGAAATTACTCTCATCTAATTCCCTAAATACCCTCTCAAATCCCAAACTCTGCAACAGTACATATTCACTGATTTATTCTCTTATCTTGACAGACCTATCTCATTCTTTTCTTGCAAGCAGGACTTCTCTCGATTTCATCTTTACTCTGGTTTTCATCTTTCCTTTTTGATTCGTCTTCCAGTCTTTGACTGAATAGTCTTTATCACCTCTTACAGATTTCTGAGGGTGCCACAAAGCCCAAATTCTGTTTCCTTTTCAGTAGTAGTCACGGTGGCTGGGCAAGGACCTGCCCCTCTCTGTGATAAGGTTGCTCTTTGTGTCTCTTCATCCCAGGAGTTTGACTTCCTGTGGGTTGCAGCCCAGTGAGGAAGGGGAATAATGGAGAAGCATCAGACATGGGAGCTGATCTGGATGCCAGCATTCCTTCTTATACCACTGTTCTCATCTGCAGACTCTTAATCAAAAGGCAACTACACAATATATTTTGAAAACAAACCCTGACTTGTTTCCTTCTGACCAAATGAAATACTGGCCTACCTCTCAGGAATTTTCATCAATTACCACCTGCCAGCTCCAGGTCACCCTGCCCGGGATGAAATTATAGAATTTTGCTTCCTTCTAGAATCATCCTCAAACTTCTTCACAAAACTTTTTTTTCCTCCCGTGCAGTGGGAAAGATCTTTGCCTACATTGTGGGAGAGGTGCACTCATGCACTCCAAGATACATGCTGCAGTCAGTGCTGGATTGCACAATGAGACAAAATCCTAAGGAGCCTTCTGGTAACCCTCACAAACATTGAGAAGAACACCCTTTCCCTGTAGATACCTCTTCATCTATACACCCAAGAATCCTTAAAAAAAATCTACTCAGAAATGGTGGAATGCAAGAATCAAGACGCACAAAGGTTCATATGTAGGACCAGAAGTGTGAAGCACAGTGAAGTTCCTCCATCCTTTATAATAGGCGCAAGCAATGTCACCATGATAGCCATGATTTCCATGTCTATTATTATCTTCAATTTGGTCATGCCTCTAGATATTGTGAAAATTATGTGTATGTCTTGCTGATTCTCTGTGATACACTATTTCCTGTGCATTCACAAATCTCAAGTCCTTTCTGTTGGCTAAATGTTGCATGCATCCACTATAGTATTATTTTTTTCTGGTTCTGAGAAATGACATCAGCTAACATCTACCCAGAGTACACCAGAATTATAATTCTTCCAGCCTGTCCCTTTTGTCCTGTATCTTCTTTCTGTGAATATTTCTACTACTTCCATCACAGAACAAATGTTAATTTGGTAATTATATTCAACATCAGATGATTGTCTGATTGTTTTAATTTTCAAACTGTAGACTGCCACTATTATTTTTATCATTTCTTGTGAATTTACTGACATTCAACACTTGTCTTCAATCGGACAAGTCTTCACCAGCCACTTTGAAGATTTAAAAATAATTATGTTCATGCTCTTTACTATGCTAGTCTTCAGAATCCTCTTTAAAGCAATTCAACATCCCTAAATTCTTGACAGAAATCAGTACCTTTAGATTTCTCATAAAATTATATTTTGTCAGAATGCCTATGGAGGACTTAGTAATGCATCTATGTTGTCTCATTATTTTCTTATGAAGCGTCAACTGTATGCGTCTGCTCATTCTCTCATACTGTAGTGGGTCCATAAATTCTCTGGGACATGAACTGTCTTTTTGGTTTATGTTTTAAAATGTCTGACCATAGGAGTGTGGGCAATGGATACTAGACAGATATAGTAATAACGGTGGCAACAGCAAAAGCACTGACAATGGCACCTCTGACCTGGTGATTTCAGAACTGGTTCTAGATCATGGTGTTAATTTTGATACTGATACATAAGAACTGAATAAGGGTTGCTGAACACATGCATAAACAGAAATAGCACTTTTGCAGCTGGAATCTCTACCTTGGGTGTTTCTTTAGTAAGTCAGAATTTGACAAGGGCATTTTTGTCCATGAGGCAGAGAGTGGTGAGATTCCTTAGCAAGTGGTAGTATCGGTGCTGAAGTGATAGACTCTTGATTGGCAGTGAAAATGTCAGCAAATGTTCCATTTCCAGGTGCCTTCAGGACATACAGCTAAATGAAGCTTATCTATAGTGATTAGCCGAATTTGGATGAATAACAGCAAGAAGATGAATGATACACTGGATTTGATTAGTATAAAAATTGCTCAGGGACCATCATGCTATGCAGTATTCCTTCAGTGACGTGATTGTACCCATTTGTACTACTTCTGATGGGCTGGATAGAGGTCTAGGGGAGTGGAGGAATCATGTATTCTTTTTGGATCAGGTGAAAACAGATGATTTATCTTTGAAATTACCCAAAATTCATTCATAATTTAGTTGAAGACATTACTCTTAAAAATCTTACCATTTATCAGGGGAAATCCATCTAATTAGACAGTATACGCACTAAAAATTTTTTTTAACATTTGGTATGCAGATAATATAATCATGAAAATACTTAAAGACTTTCACCAGTTATTATAAAAATGTTTAAAATTAGCGCATTAAGTATAAATAAATAAATATCAAATGGAAAATTAACTTAGGTCTGCAATGCTTTTTTTTTCTGATTTTGTCTAGACAAAAGTTAAATTATTATGTGAAGGTTTTTTAATATAAGAAAATTTTTAGTGAAATACTGTTACATGGCTCAGCTAAATAGAGAATCCAGTATGGTGTCTGAATACACATTTGCAATAGCTGATATTTGGTGTTAGATTACTGCTTTTTAGTATTTTAAAGATACATCAGACTACTAGTCACAATTCCGTGTCATTCAGTGGCTGGAGTAACATTTACTGTTGATACTGTAATTGCTAGTGCATCTCCAGCTCTGCTCTAAGTCAACTGTGTTTGCCTGAACTAGAGGTTATCAACACAAATATATGTTTGATACTACAGGCACAGAGATTCAGGCTTTTCTTGATCTTTCTATATATGCATATTTATATATATAATACATATATATTCAGTGTGTATTCTCATTTTTTATTTAGAAGGAGACAGAGGGAAGGATCTCTAAGACAGGATGAAATTAATTGATCTCAGCTCCTTTTGGTACAACTTTATAGTATTTTCAAGACACTTTTCAAGAGAAGTGACTTGTTTTTCATGTGGTTTACCCACAGCCTGGCTCACAAACTTTCACAAAGTGCCAGAGAAAGCAAAAGCCTTTGCTCAAAAACCTTATGGGGAAGAGTTTTCTTTTCTGTTGGATTCATACATTACATGAATATTACCCTTGTATTTCTATGCCTGTTGTCAAATTTGAATGAACATTTTTCTGTTCTTTACAATATAGCTTCTAAGGATGTGTGCAAGGGTTGATCAACACTGGAGGGAATTTCACAGCTTATACAGGGTAGTAGGTGAAAAAGGCTTGTCATCTGTAAGGAAAGATGTTGTAGTGCTCTGTTCTTTAGATTTCATTGTCATTAACATTTTGCCACTAATTTCAAAATGCTGCAAGAAAAAAATGTAGCTGGGACACTGAGTTTTTTTCTTTCTGATACTAATTCTACCTATGTTTTACCACTGGTTGTATGAATACCTGGAGGTGATAGTTTATCTTTACAGTGAGGTGACAATTCCAGAATGCAACATTCCTGTTAATCTGGTTTCCAGAAACGGTAAAAAGTCAAAATACTTCAAGAACACTAAACTTCATAAATGGCAGGAAGATGAATTCAGGAAGGACAAGGATCTAGTTCTTGCCTTCATTCTTTGTTGTTTTCATTGGACTGGATTCTATTCATCCATTCATCCCCATCTACAGCTAAGAGTTACAGAATATTTCTGCTAGCAAACAATTTTATTTCCAACAACAACAACAATTTTGGACAGCAAAAGCAATTGCAGTTATGTCGAAGAGACATGCCTCTGACCACTTTACAACTGAAATAGCTGGTTTCAGAAGTAGACCGACCTAGTCAGATTTAGAGGTCAGCAGTCTACTAAAGGGTTGAGGTAATTGTTTTCCAAGTGGCAAAGAAACGTCACCCAGCCTCTAGTCAGATGTGGTATCTAGCAGTAGTAATAATTCTATTAGCTCTTCCCCTCCTCTTCTCTCCCTTCTCTTTGCCCCAAATTTAATTACAATTGTTCAGCGACAACAATGAACAGTGTTTGTGGATGAGTCAATGGTAAGCCAATTTTTCGTGCCTCACAAACTTAGTAGTTTTGAGCCATTACATTCTTAAAAAGGGACAGAGTCTCTGTGTTCCAGTGAGATATGAAGTAATTACTTGTACCACATCCCCAGATACTGAACTTCAAATTATGACATTTTTCTACTTGGATTTATTTGACACTCTTTTGGACTGAGAGAGAGAGAGGGATGCATCACCATACCAAACTCATCACAATAAAACATGAAAACATGCATTTTATTTCCCATGGTATTATCATATATTTTAAGTTTAATATATAATTTTGGAGTTTCTCATTGATCTCATATAAAGTTGCTTAGAAAATTACTAATTCAGTGAACCATCCTTTGTTCTCTTCATCAGTGTTCTCCAAAATACCTCTTTCCAGGCAGATATATTTTAGGGAGGTGTCCTGTTTTGGTGAGTTTTGTTGCATTTTGATTTTAAGGCTTTTATATTTTTTCAGCATACATTGTTGTGTGTAAAATTATTTCTGTTTAACAGTGTATAATTACAATATGATAAAGAAGAATATATATATATATAAAAGCATATACCTTTAATTAGATAACATTTTTAAGCTTCTTCAAATATAGGGAAGCATGCTAGTATCAAATATATATTTTATAGAATATATTTATCCTTTCATAAGGGATCAGTAGATCAGTTTTATGTACTTCAGAAACATATAGTAGGAAAAGGACCTCGAAAAGAGTGCATTTTTAACAATTTAAAAGAAAAGACTTTGCTTGTCCAGCTCTTCATGTGAACCCAAATTAGCATTCTGTGTTCATCTTGAGCTTGGATAGATTTGAAGCCTTTCATGTCTAAAACCGCATGATCAAGGGCAAAATCTTTTGCTAGCACTGGAATCTGGAGGGGGAAACAAGACGCACACATGGCTTTATCACTGTGTTTTACTGCAGAGACCATGAAAAAAATCTCCATTGTGTTTTATTTAATTAAAGCACACTGCCCCCTTTTGAATTTCTTTTTAACAAAAAATAAATCCTTCCTCATTAGAGATGTAGAGACCTATGGTATATGGTCTCTTGCCACAATGCTAGCTTTAACTATACTTTAAACAGCTTACAAATGACAGATCCTATATAAAATAATTTAATAGTCCCATCATTAATTCTATTGCAGAAACCTTGCCTGGGTAAGAATCATGTCTGAATATCATCCCTTGTGAAATATCATCTCCTGATTAGCTTGGATTTTCACTAGCAGGCAATGTATATGGGAATAACAGTGCAACACAATTTATCTTTTTTTTAGTTTCATCTAGTGCTTCCCATTTTTGAAATTATTCACTGAAATTTGGTATGAAGAGAATTATCTACTTTATTAAATACATCCATTCCAGTGGATTGTCTACCAGAAATTGCACATAGACTTGGCCTGATGTTAAACACATTTGATCACGAGCACTTTTAAAGTTAAATTTGAACTTTTAAGTCACTGTGCCTCTGTCTAATTCAGGTGGAATAGGCAAATTAAAAATGAGAAAGATAGTAGAAAGAAAGACAAATGTATTGGAGAACTGGAGAGAGGGAAAAACAATATGGAGAGAACAAAGGTGATAGTGAAGCAAGAGTGCAAACTTGCTATTTGTATTATATACGCTGAAAAGCAACTTCTAAAGACTATGTATGAGTAGCTCTGTACACATGCACATCTGAAAGAAATTAGGTTTTTCTATCTTAATATGTACCAGTAAAAGATTTGTCTTTATGTAAAAACAAAACTAACCAAACCCAATGATAAAAAGCAATCTGAAACATTCATATTTAAAGAATAAACTTGCATAGGCAACTCAGAGTTACATTAGAAGGAAAAAAAACCAGCAGCAACTTGACATAATTTTGAGAATGCAAAACATTTTTCAGAAGTTTCAGGAGATAAACTTTTGGTAACATTTAACTGCAGAAAATGGATTTGTAGCAATTATAGCAAAATTTAGCAAGACTTAATAATACCTGATTTTTCTGCTTGTATATGTCAAATATTGAAGAAAATCTATGTCAAAATGTCAAGGACTTTTTAAGCAAATATTGAAAATAATTTCTTACTTGAAAAAAGTTACTTGGAACTTAACCTTTTGTTTTGATCTTTTTCACACTACTTTTCAAGTAACCGCAGTTTAGTTATGTAGTTATGTTTGCAGAAAGCTAATTGTAGCGTGACAGCTTGATAGAATTGGAAAAACCCATTTTATTGCTTTCTGCAGGCAATAAAACAAAAACTTATTCATAACAGTTTTAATCCTTCCAAACAGAAACAGCTTTACATGTCCAATAAGACTAATTCTGAATATGCAATATCACTCAGATTTTAAATAAGACAATTAATTTCAAAAGAATAAAAATTGTAAATAATAGATGTACATGAACTGAAACATGCATTTAGAAAAATATTTCATATGAATTATTAGCTAAGAATAGGATCCATAAAGCCGCTTAGAAAGTTTGCAGGGATCTGAGTGTTTCAAGACAAATCTACAGACCCCGTCTAACACTCCGATAGCGTCAGCATCCACAGACACTGTGGCTTTTCCTCTACCACACCGTTCAACTATCGATGTGCCTCCCTAAGTCATGCTCTGAGTGAGGCAAAGGGATTTTGTGCAGTGTACTGCTTTAATCTGCTGAACTTCACAACACCCATGAACTTTACAAGGGCCACTTTTTATGATAGCTATTTCATAGTTCTGACCTGGTCCTTTTACCTTCTGGCCTTCATATTTCAGGAAGATCTGTGTGTGGAGCGGGCACCTATGTCACTGCATGGAATTCCATTGACTTCAGTGGAGACAAGCTCAGTGTCACCATGGGTCTAATTACAGGTGCTTTGTAAATAGGAATAAATATTAAAACGGGATAATTTGTAGACTTGTGCTGTAGAACCTGCTGATTGAAAGATTTCCTCCCTCCCTTCCTTCAGTCATAAGTGCTGTACAACTATGTCATATTTTGATAAGGAAAATACTTTAAAAAAACCCCAAACAAAACTGAATTGCTACATTTTGGGTCTTGGAAAGAAATCAAAGTTTGGCCAGGCTGACAGTGGTATTTTGAGAGATCTGGAGATGGATTTGGTTGCACTTTTCGTCTTTACTTTCTCTCTTTTGAAATGAATAATATATCCGAATTTTTCATATGTATGTCTGGACAGGTTAATTTCTTTACTATTTTCTATTACTTGTGGCTGTGTATTTTTGTTATAATCACCATTTGTAAAGAAGATATTTATATGTCATACTGCATATAAAGGCTGTGATACTGCAAGACCTTGCCAAGCATACACAACAGCTGATGGAAAGTTCTTGCTCTTTAGGGGCATGTCTAAGCGGAGACTACCTAGGAGGAAACGCATGGGTAAGCATTCCTCATTCTTTAGCACTGAGTGGAAGTAAGTCTTGAAATGTTTGCATTTTTTAATTCTGTAAAGTGCTGGCTAGAAAAAGGGCAGTTTAGAGACTGGAAATGTTAGTACTTGAGAAGCTGTGAGCTTAGGTGCAAACCTCATCACAAGGCTAACAGGATCCTTCAGAAATCTCACTTTCACAAAACAGAAAGAAACTGGCAGACATCCAGGAGTACTCTAACACAGGACGGGATTCACCTCCACTCCTCTGTTTGTTACTTTCTATCCAGCTCTTAGAGGTGTGTGGCTCTGTATGTAGCACTGTAAAGGTGAAATACAGATAAGCATACAAAGTTTAGGTCTGTTAATTTATTACGCTTGTTTTAGCCCATTCCTTGGTAGCCACTGCAAGAAGATGAGAGAGGGTAGACTACTTTGTTGATTACTGCCATGCTTCTACCTGGTTAAGCGGGCCACGTTTGTTATTACACAGTTTGAGCATCTTTTCTTTTAGTTAATCTGCCAAGATCCTGGTGGTGAACCATCTTTGAATGAAAGCTGTATCAGATCAAGACTGACACTTCTATATTTTTGTCTTTGGAGTCTTGCCCTCATTTCTCACGTTTGATACATATACATGATATTTTGGCTCACTGCATCCATGGCCATCTGTTGCAGTGGCATTGTGCCCAGCATTCACAAGTTGGTCAGATTGCTCAGTATGATATAGCTGGTGATAATTCTAGGGGAACAGTCTTCCAAACACTGGAATTCCTCCCTCTGGAAGGCAAACTGAAGAATCAGTATTGCACGGCTCATTACAACTGGTTGCACCCATCAGCTTCAGTGTGTCACAGAACAACTAAAGACAGGAGGAAAGGAGATGCAGGCTTCTTGGGCACTGCAACAGTGAAAAAAAAGACCCTTTACTTGGAAAAGAGATCCTGCAATCCTCATGAAGGCTCTTATTTTCCTGTAACAGGAGAAGAATGTCTGCAGACCTCGTTTGTGAACCACATGCGTACACACCGCAAATGTCAGTTACACCTCAGCATTACCCTTCACCGTAGAGGTAACTTCCAACACAAGGCCCGCTGCTGTCTTTACAGGTTGTGATGTTTGCAGTTCCACTTTGTCAGCAAAGCCACATTTCATTTAAGCAAATAATAATTTTGATTATGTGATAACTGGGGTGAATCCTCAGCCGCAAGAGATGAACACAATCATATAAAATTAGTAGAGCTATAGGTTATTTATACCAGATAAGGGTATATTCCTTTGTACAGGGCTTTTAAAAATGTTGGGATAATAGCACTTGTCTTGTTGGCAAACCTGAGTAACAGCTTGACATCTAAGGCAATTGTGGAGATATTTAGAAAGGAAGATTTTTTTTATTGCATTGAAGGCTCAGCTGAAAAGCATACTGAGAATGACAGCCCTCATTGTTTTTATTTTATATAGTTTCCTTGTTAGTATTTTTCAAATGTCTATGTTCATGTTACTACAGGCATCTGTAAAAACAGCACAGGACTACACTGATTTATAGAATCATTGATTTTAGGGAAAGAAGGGAAGAATTACAACTGCCTAACCTGACTAAATGATTCCTGTTTCAAGACAGGAAGCTTTGCTTGAAGTACCTCCTGCCCTTTCAGTTTATAAAACCTATGAAATACTAATGGATCCACTTTTCTGTAGCAAAGTCGTGTATTAACACATGAAAAGGGGGAAAATAAACTTTTGAGAGCTCCTATACAACAAAGGAAGACAGAAATAAAGCAATTGTAAAAAATTACACAAATGAAAATGACATGTAAAACCACAATACTTACACAGGGTTGTAAGTGGAGCAGAGTTTGTTCTTGCAAAAGGGGATGTGATACACACATGCAGAAGGCCCCTTGCTTCAGGAAGGTGGAACATGAATTCAAAATTTTGCAGGACCAAGACACAGACCTTCCAACTCCCTGTCTAAAACAGAGGAGAATATCATATCTACATGTGCGATTTAAGCTTCCTGTGACTGAACTGATAGAGCAATATTATTTAAATATGGCAGCAAATATTTTTTTTTGGTATCTGATACATACTTGTATGAGTTTTTTTAATAATAGTAACACAAACTACTTGGATATTATGATAGGACAAGTACAGTCTGCCAAAAAATTAGCAAGGGAGAAGAGTTCTATCTTAATTTGAAAAATAAAATAAAATCATTTTATCTAGATAAGGCTACCTGTTTGAGAACAATGTTTGTCATCAAAAAACAAATAGGTTTACAGGTTGTCCTGAGATTCTTAAAATGAACTGCAAAGTTTAAAGTAAAGTCCCAGTGTATGAGGTGACCAGACGTAGTAATTCAGTAGATCTGACTTTGAGAAGAGAAAGTAATGCCACAGACTATGATACTGAAGTCTAACAGACATGTAAAGCATAATGGGGTGAAAAAAGTCTCTTTCTTATTCTAGAAGCAATGTAGGGACAAAATGATTGCAGGTGATGATAAAGCTCTTTGAATCTGCAAGATAGTCCATTTCCTCTTTCTTTCATACTTAGAGTGCATTATCCTGTTCAGGGCCAATGTTCACAATTTAGTCAGATTTGTTCAATAAAAGGAAGGTGATCTTTACATCATAAGTTTGGTGGTTGGTTTTTTTTTGTTGGTTTTTGTTTGTTTGTTGGTTGCTTGGTTGTTTTTTTTGTTGACCCATTTATTCTGCTTCCGAAGTCATTTTACCTCTAATAAATAGCATTGTGTTGGTGTTTCAAGTTGTTAGTGCTTATGGTGAGATGACTAGGACAGCCAAAAAGACCTGGTAGTAAGAGGAAAATAGGTTAAAGACTTTAAATACCTGGTCTTGCTCAAATGGCATTGACAAAGCTGTTCTTACCCTGCAGGCCAGAAAATCCTCAAAGACAGAAAGCAATTCATGGAATCCTCTTGTTAAGAAAGATGAATAAATAAGTTTATTTCCCAAATTTTGCTGCCAGTGATGCCCATTCACCCCAGGCAGAATTTGGCCTCATATTAAAAGATTTTATGCAAAACAATCAAAATTAGTCTGAGTTTTGTGCTCTTGGTCAAAATTACATTCTGGTTTAATGCTTCATTATATTTCATCATTCTAGATTAACTACTACATACTGCATTCTCCCTGAAAACAACCAGAAAAAAGGAAAAAGTAGGGATTTTAAGACTGATATTTGTATTTCGGGAAGGCACATTCCTCATGCACTCCTACAACTAATTACCTGTTTCACTGATTTTTAAAAATTGGCATATGTCTCTGAAAGAATAAAGGTGAAAGGATACTGGAGCATTTTCTATCACTGGATAGTGGCCAACTCTGGGTGAAATACTTTTTTCCTCTTACAAGTCATTGTTTTATGCATTATATTTTTCTTTTTAAAAAACCACCAACATTTAAGGTAATGTATTTTAAACATTCACAGCAAAGTCCTTTTTGTGGGGAAGAATTGCACCTTTATAAGAATTTGTCTTTTCTAATGTTACACCATCCACGTAATGGACTTCTTCAGAGAATTTAAATCCAAAGCTGTTACAATGGTTTCAAAGCCTCAGACTGAAAACTGAAAATAAAGTAAGTTAGTAAGGAGAGGGAGAGGGAGAAAAGTTTCTGTAATGAAATGCTTATGACAGAAGTGAAATTACTATTTGAAAGTATTTTTATTACGCTGACTCACGTTACTAATGGCTCACTCAATCAAAAAATATTTCAGTACATTCATGCCTTCTGCCTGCACTGGTCATACCAAACAGTTTGTACAAGCCAGCTCTCAAGCTGCTCTTTTATGTCAGTTGTGATGACTCATCTATTCAGAACACCACCATGAAAAAAGCATATGCCCTATTAACATACCACTGTTTATGCAGAAATACACAAGGTCCTCAGAATTACTTCTCTTCCTTCTGACTTCTAATATGAGAATGCCTACTACCTCAGCTGGTGTAAGGCACTGTAGCCATTGAATATTACTTCTGGTGCTCTACATTAGGGAAGGTGGAAGACAAGCATTGGGGTTTTTTGAGAAAATATTTCATCCTGAATGCCAAAATAGCGAAGGCTTCAGAAATTATGCGACGGGCCCAGAGACATCAAGCACTCAGTACAGAATAAAGCTTCTGTTTAAGGGAGAGATACCACAGACACATATATGTGTTCAGCTTTACATATTCAAATAGTTCTTAAAAGATGATTAGTTCAACTGTGTTTTGATAAGACTGAAAAACATAGTATAGACAATGACTCTGGAGATAGTTTTTCCACAGGAGGAATCCTGAACTATCTCAAACCTCTCAAAGATATTGCTTTATTATGCTGGAGTTTCTGGAACTTTTAAAAGATAATGCTGACTCCTCTAGGAAAAAAACCCAACTATATAGAAATAGTTAAATATACATATTCAAAGATCCATTGTTAAGGTTCAGCATTAGTTCCCATCTCATTTATTGTTTCAGGATATGAAAAATCAAATAGGCATTTTTTGAGGTCTTTCGCTGCAATCCTAATAAGTGATATTGGGTTTTTTAAAGTTTTATTTAAACCTGAAATAATTTGTTTTTCACTTGATTTCACTCCAAAATATTGTGTACTACAGTCAAAATTTTAAATGCAGGGTGACAAATGAGAGCACCTGGGGTTCTGTTGGATGTTGCCTTACATCGCTGCATTGGAGACAGCGCGTCTCAGATCAGCCTTAAAAAGAGCTTGGTTTATGAGGCGATTAAGAGATTTGCTTCCTTTTGATTTTTAATCTTGAGAGAACAAAATTATCTGTAATGAAAATTGTCACCTTCCTATTTCTAGAATACATTAAGTTTCTACAACACCTTACAATGACAATCCTTCTTATTTTTCCCCACTGCTTTTTAAAAGTCCATTCATTTGGGCTAGCATAAGCCTTTATTATATTTCTCCCCTCATCTGTCCTTCCGTTAATAAAACCATAGGTGGTAATCCACAGTGTTTGTGTCCCATTTCTGTGTACAATATGTGTGTAACTGTAGTGGTGCAGGGAATATTCAATGGACATTAACTATGTTAAACAAGAGGCATTGTACCCTCAAGCATGAACCACAGATTCCCACAGAAATTCTCTACATCAAGTGTTGAGTAGATTTTTGTCTTCCTGGCTATTTTGTTATCTCTGTTGTAAGACTCTTGGTTTTTTGGCGGTTCTGAACAGATATTGTGATAGACACCATGGTAAACAGCTCTCTTATTGTATTTTGTACTAGGATATTGAACATTTTCCTGAGCAAAGTGCAATGTGATGCCAAGTATTTCCATCCCCTGCAGCTTCTTACAAAGGGAACCAGTCCACAGCTTGCTAATAGAGATGGAGGAGCTCTTCCTTGTGAGCTTTCAAAATAATCCATTTTAAAAGACTGTTTCAGCATAATAAATGCTTGGTGACTTGAAATCCCAGTGGGTTTTGAAGAAACAAATACTGTACTGTATATGCCGAATCTGTACAATTTGAGCTTTGCACTTGAAGTACTGCAGACGTGTCCTTGCACTGATAACAGTCTTTTCAGGTACAAAAGAACCAATTTATCGTTACAAATAAGAAACCAGAATTAGCTGTGATTTAATATTTCTTTATACATAGTATGCTTTCTACCTTTGTTATAACTGGATATATCAAACATATCCATTCCATAGATACGGATGTATGATGCGCATGGGAGGAAAAAAACATGAATTAAAGAAACATTATGTTTGTATAAAGCTTATGCTGTTTAAGTATTGAAACTGTGGTTGAAGTTTAATGGCTCTGTGTGCGGCTCTGATTTTTTTTCCTCTCTCTTTGTTAGGTTAATTCAGCTTCAATAACAAGCCTTTTCTGTCCTGCTACCAAATACCTCCAAATGTACAGCAAGGGAAACTGGCATTTCAAATTAAGGGAAACAGTGAACCAAAACAAGAACACAATAAAAGAAAGAGCAGGGTGATACATGTAAATGATGTACTCACTGGGAACTAACAGCGGTAGCTTGCAGTGAAGGGATTTAGCTCTCTGTTAATTCAACTGATAGGGAGACAGGCATACTTGGGAAGAGGCTTGGCCAGGTTCCTTAAGCTCACAAAAGCTTTAGTGGTTACATCATTGGGGGGCTTTGGGATTTTTTTAAAACTTGTTACTGTAGTTAGGCTGGTAAAAGAGAAATCTTTCGCTTTTATATGATGGAGATACTCGCTCTTCATTGAAATTAATCTTTTCATAACAATAATCTATCAGTTAAAACCACTTGAAGTATTTTCATTTTAGCAGAATAAAGAGTAAAACTTCCTTTCTTTCTCTAATTCTGCTACCAATGGTCTTGTACAGTTCCTTTAGGAGTCCAGCAGCACAGATTTAGGGTACAAAGTCTGAGCAACGGGGATGTATTTGTTGGCCTGCTTACTGTATGCGAGTTTCTTCTGCATAGTAACTGCTAATGGTACCATACTGGAGAGGGATTAAGATGTTTTATATTCTGTGTGTGCATTGGAGAGGATGTGTTTTACCTAATCTTGTTTAGCCACCATGCAGACAGCTTTGAGGATTTTTTTTATCCCAGTATCCTTTAAAACCTGCAGATCTTTGGAAAGGGAAGGTATTTCCATTTCTTTCGTTTGCCTTTCAAAAGTGCAGAGCTTGGCCTTTATCTTGAGGAGCAAAGAAGAAAATACTAAGCATGGTGCTCCTGCCTACAGGCTTGGTACTTGTTAAATGTTTTGGGCAATTAAATGTAGGTGGGAAAGACTGAACTGCTCTCAGAAATTTGTCTTCATTTTTTATATGAAAGCAAAATAATATGCTCTCAAGTTCTTTGATGCTAATTGGATAAAACAATAGGTCTACAGATTCAGTGTCCTCGAAAATATAGCAGATGTTCATCGCTTTGTCTTCAAACAGACACGTCTGGCTTCTTTTTCAAAGCAATGTCTTAATGTTGAAGGACTGACTGCTGCTTTTTTTACTGGGTACTGTGTGCATGCAGAGGTAGAAAGAAGGGGAAGGAAGAAAGCAAAATGATCACCTGAAATGATGGGATTACTTTTGAAAGAGGAAATCTGTTGCCAAAGTCTGAGATCTTTTAAAAATCTTCAAATGCACTACTACCGGAGCAAGGCAAGAATTGCAAGGATGCCCAAAGGGTTTGCAGGCCCTGAGTGATATCAAGGTAGCAAGTTAAAAAACTTGAAAGTTTGGAAGGATGCTAGAGGGCTTCAGATGCACTAGGAAATACAATATGATTATTAGAAAACAAAAAGTTAACTACCTTGTTTCTTGTCTCTGCTATGTTGCTACTACCACAGTGGCATTTTTATTATTCTCATACCAGATTCTCACATTCTTAATCCTTCTCTGGGACCTGTTCTGCACTTTTGCTGTCCTTATATCCCTCACTAAAGGTGCCATCACTCTTTATCAAATTCCTCCTAGAGTCACAAAGTCCTCCACGTTACTGTTAACTCCTAAGCTACGAGAAGGTTTCAGGTGGCATTATGTGAAAACTACTACATTCAAAATAGTTCAGGGAATTTAACTGAATTAGCATGAGAGTGAAAAGTCTCTCCAGTAACTCAGCCTAAAGATACAGCTCACTGTATGAACATGGCCTTCTATAAACGGCAGATAACCCAGGGATGAGGATTTGGACAGTGCACATGTGATTCCTAGGTGCCAACAGGAAAATAATTACATTCAAACAATAACTCAAT
The DNA here is from genome assembly GCA_008921705.1 of Burhinus oedicnemus. Lineage (NCBI taxonomy): Eukaryota > Metazoa > Chordata > Aves > Charadriiformes > Burhinidae > Burhinus > Burhinus oedicnemus. Next base: position 3,505,954 of record VFFE01009111.1, read on the forward strand.
TCACATGGACTTATGATAGAAGAAATCCCCAACGTATTCTGATCAGAACTATTATAATGTATGCTAGCTCAGGAATGCAGTCAATCTGGAAATTGTGGGTCAGCTGTCAGTGATGGCAAAGCTAGGACTTCTCTCCATTAACAAGATGAGTTCAAGAAGTAATGATAGAGGTACGAACCCAGCTCTTAAAAAAGGAAACTCTTTAAACACCTATTTTCCTGATAAGCAAAACAGTAAGGTTCTCTTCCTAAGGGACCAAACCAGCCTCAGAAATATGTCATGATAATTACAGCAAAGGATGACAGACGAAATGGTGCAGAAATTCAAAGCATATGAAACGGACAGTGACTAAGTATGAAAAAGACCGAAATGATTGCTACTGTATGATATTGCGGACAGACTCGTAAGACAGAATGCAGGAAGCATCCTGCAAAAGCAGGAGAATTTGAACCCAATATGTACAAAGGAAAAAGATGGTGCAAAGAAAGTTTTTGCAGACTGGCGTTCTATGTTGCTGCTTAGCACCACTTTCTCCTTAATATTTAGAAATGGGCTATATGCAATTCCTTTGTCATCCAAAAAGGACAAGTTAGGTAGAACCTAAGAACTGTAAGAATGAATTAACAAAAATTGTCATTGATTCGACCTTTATTTCTATAAACTTCCATATGCATTTAAACTGCTTTTTTTTTCCTCCCCCCCCCTCCAGTTTGAAGGATTTAACCTGGTAGAAAAGCAGTGAGTTGAAATGTCCAGGAGACAGAAAAAAGAAGTACAGAAGACAAGGAAAAACACTGACTGAAAAAACACTGGATTACATGCAGTGTGCTGAGAAACCTTCTTTCAACATCTATATCTCAAATATGGAGCAGTCTTCAGGGACATCTAGACAAAGGTGAGGAGATCGTAGCTAAGCTTGCCTTGTGCAGAAATCTGCTTTCCTTTTCTTCTTATGTTGTCATAAGATGTTGATACCAAAGGGCTAAACTATTAAGGAAAAAGAAAAGTCGACAGCATGTTGCCCTGCAGAGAGACAGCAAATACAGAGCATGGGTTCTGCCTGACGCATACGTAAGAAAGTTGGGGTCCTAGTGAGCAAGTATACAAAACAGAATATGCCTTTCTAATTGTATCTTTTTGAAAATTAATTGTTCAGGGACAGTATTATCTTGGCTCCCATTGTAGCTTGTGGTAACCCGATAGAGGAGGAAAGGACGTGTAAGCACAGTGCCTTTCTTACCTAGTTACACAGAAGGATGGGTGCAGATAAGGGAATCTGTTGTATCTCCATAAAGTTACACAATAATAAATATGCTTTTTCAGCACCTCAAGGCTCTGAATCTCCACAGGTCAGCTTCAGAGAACCAAAACTGTCATGTTAGAAGGAGCAAAACTATTAAATTCTTATATATTGAAATGGGAATCACCTTTCTTTCTGCTGTAAAACAGTCCTTCCCTGGATCAGCACAGATTTTTGCTCTAATAGGATGGCAGAAATACATTTAAAATAAAAAGTAATGCCCAAGGAGTGTGAGATTTAAAGAATACTTAGAAGAGAGTTAAGATAGCATATAAATCTGAGGCTATTAACCGTAAGGTGGAAGAAATGAATCTACTTGAATAATGGTGAAGAGACCAGGGAAACAGCAGCATTTCTTTAGATCAAAACCAACGGAGGACACTTTGGCTACCCAAGAACAACCCAGTTGGATGATATATTCTGGCAGTGGTGGAAACAGAGATTTAGCTTGTATAAATTGGCTTTGATTCCTCTGAAGTTGCTAGAGTTAACTGCACATTTAAAACTACTCATGTTCTTTCCACTCAGTCACAAGTGTGTTGGGAACTAAGCTCTAGGAAAGGAAATGTTATGGTGCACACATTTCTGGGCTACCAGGTCTGTCTGATATCCTTCAAGGATGCATGCATCACCACATTCACCAGAGAAATGTAATTATACAATTATGGTGATGAAAATAACATCAGCACTTGTCTTGAGTAGGACTCTGAAGGATGTTATTCTTGCAGACCTCTATGGGGTCCCTGAGTGAATTTCAGTCAAAATCTATGCAATAACATAACGAGCGCAGTAATGTTGCTAGAATTGCCCTAAGTCCTTTCCGTAACAGCTGTCCATTATCCAATGACAATTTAACCTTTCAGCTACTCACCCATGCAAGAAAAAAATAGGATGTGCTCCAGGAGCTTGAGTGGTCAACTGCACTTTGATGGTTTGAGCTGCTTCTTGGATGTGATGAAATTATGTTCTGGTTACACTGGAAAAATAGTTTAATTTGAGTGCTGCAGAAGACGATCTTTGTTATCATATACATATGATATTATTGTATATCCCTATCATAATGTATTGTTCTTTATTTACTCTAAGTTCAGGGTTAGCTCACATCATAGCCACACAGGAATGTGTTGAGTATGTACTTGCGAGACTATATGGCAGAGAATGACTCTAACAGGGAAGCACAATTAAGAGTTTGACTTTCCTTTTTAATCCGTCTTTAAAACATACCAAAGGATTATTTTCAGATTGTTATCTAAATTAATAGGAAAGTTGAGAGCAGTTTGTCATGAAAATAGTAAAGTAGTAGAGATTGAGTGGATCGCACTTACATCCTGCTTCTGCAGTCAGTGGTTTGTGGAAGATCTGCTGCACCTTTTTGGAGGTCCAGAAATTCAAATGAGATAAAGCAGATCTTTAGGACAAGGGCTTTAAAAAATGTATCAGAAGGAATGCTGTTACGATCTATAATACTGACTTACTATTTTGCTGGCACCTCTTTCCAAAATCATCACCTAATTTTGCAGTTATTTGTTTCAATGCTAATCAAGTGTGATACTTTTTTGTACAAATGTATTAACGTACACTGAAAAGTTAACATGGAACTAGAATAATTTTGGGAAAACCTGAGATTTATATATTTGTAAGGTATGTATAACTTCAGTAAAACTCAAATGTAGATAGCTCAAATATAATTCCAATTTCTGAATTTTTTTTTATTACTTGTTTGCTGCCACATCACATTTCTCAGGAGCACATGTTTTGCAGACTTATTTTTTTCATCTTTTCATTGCTTTACAAAGTTCGTATCAAAAAACAACAACATTTTGGTATATCCCTAGCACTGCAACTCAAGGATTTATAGATGTCAAATACTATTTCACAGCCATAAAAACTAAAAGAATTGTTCTCCAAAAGGAATATTATCAAATAGTTAGGTCCCAGTTCCATCCCAGTCCTCTTGTCCAAGTGTATTTTATGCATATACCTATACAAGAAAAAAAGTGTTTTTCCATGCTTTTTGATTATGCTAGCTAGGAATTTCTTCTCTGCCTTAATTCTGGGTTTGAGGATAATGGAAAGATGTAGAGAATTAAATAGTTTGTTGCATCAGTTGGTTCTGAGGAAAAATGTTGATAGCAAACCTCATTCTCCTCCATTTCAACTGGTCTTGAAAACAGGATCAAGATTCAGCTTCAAGGAGGACTTGAAGATTTTGGATGATGCAATTATCCTTCTAAAGTTAATGTTGCTGTTTTGATGAGATCTGCAACAAATTGAGACTTTTCCTTACAGTGTCTCAGGAAACTCTGCCATTCAGCTCCATTTAATTCCTAGGTCAAGCGATGTAGACTGATTCACATCCATGCTGTTCAACTCTTATTCTCAATCCATCAAGGCAAACAGGCTGCATTCAGACTGTAGAGACTCAGGAACACTCCCTGGGGCAAGAGTTATCTGATCATTGCTCCTGACAGCATGTGCTCTTCCAGTGTGCACCTCATTCCCACCTCATCTGAAAAGGTCTAAACCTCTTGGAATACCAAACACATCCATACTATACATGCATTTTTGACCACAGAGAAGATGGTCTGTTTGTCAATAGCTGAGCTCTTCCAGCTGGGGAAGTATCTGTTTCACACAGAAGCAGAATCCAGGTGCAAAGCATTCTGCAGGCAGTGTGGATACCAGTAGGACTAAGACCTAGTACCAAAGAGGTACACAGTAGCCTGGCACTGAAGATACCCCTAAGTAATGAAAAAAGGAGGAGTAATAAAAAAAGGAGCCTTATATGTCTCCAGCACTCAAGGATTGCTACTCGACGGCTGCTTTTGACCTAGTTTGACATGCAATTGAAGCATTTGCTACGCTATGAACAAGTGACTACTAAGACCAGGTCTGGGGACCAGAGATAGGATGAAAGCAATATCCAGTGGCACTCCTTTGTCTAAAAGCTTATTAAATTCTCCTTTCTTCTGAAAGCAGGTGTTTCAGATACACCATTAATTAGTACAAAAACAGTCAGTATCCTGGCAAATGAAGGTGTATTTCCAGGTCCAAAAATCCAGGATGACCAAAGCTTGCACTTAATCCCACAAATACTTTCAGCCTTTCTTCTGTACAATATTGGAGATACTGTGTTGCATCACACATCATGGAGGTGAGACAGTCCCTGAAAAGCATGACTATCATCATGTAGCCTCATATGTCTTAAAACTGTCATTCTGTGCTGGATTTTTAAATGGAGAAGCCAGGAAAAGAGAAGAGGAAGAGAAGAGGAAGAGAAGAGGAAGAGAAGAGGAAGAGGAAGAGGAGAGGAGAGAAGAGAAGAGAAGAGAAGAGAAGAGAAGAGAAGAGAAGAGAAGAGAAGAGAAGAGAAGAGAAGAGAAGAGAAGAGAAGAGAAGAGAAGAGAAGAGAAGAGAAGAGAAGAGAAGAGGAGACTATTTCACTTGGAAGAGACCTACAATCATCATCTAGTCCAACTGCCTGACCAATTCAAGGCTGACCAAAAGTTAAAGCATGTTGTTAAGGGCATTGTCCAAACACCTCTTAAACACTGACAGGATTGGGGCATCTACCAGCTCTCTAGGAATCATGTTCCAGTGTTTGACCACCCTCTTGGTAAAGAAATACTTCCTAATGTCCAGTCTAAATCATCCCTGGTGCAGCACTGAACCATTCCCACATGTCTTATCAGTGGATACAGCAAATAATCAGTAGAATACATGAAGTCCTACCTTTCAGAAAAACACACTGAATGTAGACACATCACTGTGTATGAAGGCAACATTTAAACCCACCAGAATATTTTACTACAGAATTTAGAGAGGAACATATGGTGATATGCAGTAACAGTAATAGACCTTTGCATCCCACACTGACTACCTTATTAGCTTGAAACCCATCTAATATGACTCCTTCAGATAATAATTTCTTCTTCAGAGCTGCAGTGTCTATGCAGGTAGGCAATCACTGGGTTGCGGTTGTCACAGATGACATTCCTTTTACTTCACTTTAAAAATCAGTAATGACCTACAGTTAATGGAGTAACTCACTGCAAAAGTTTTTATTGTCCTGAATGAGTTGTTAAATAGCTATGTTTTGTTTTTTGATTCTCTGATTTCTGAATAACAGGAAAATTTATTTCACAGTTGTACTGGTCTTGGCAGAGCTTTATTAGTATTTCTTCACGGTTATCAGCAGACAGTAGTTCCTTTAGCCTGTTTCAGTTGGACACCAACAAGTCTGAGATATAAATGCACAGTTAGCGTTATAAGGAGAAACTAATTTCTAGATCCTGAATTGCTTTGGCTTCCCTTACAAATAATTTTGAGTTAATCTTTAATGCTTTATAACATTGAATGATAGGTGTATATTAACAAGTCTTTTCACAGATTTTGTTATCCTGGATGGAACTTGCTGAAACTTTGCTTTACAACATCTCAAGGCTTAATGTAAACTTATGTCATACAAACCATAATTATTACAAAAATATTCAAATCCTCACACAGTTACTCAGTTTTATTTTAGTGCTTCCTCAGGCAAAACTCACTAGCCTGCACACAGAAATTAGATCAGTGGGAAAGCTGCAGTTGAGATTTGCAGGACTTTTACGGCCTAGCACTCTTCAAAGGACAAATCCGTGACACTGTTGTGTTTTACCATCTGAAACACTGTATCATTGCAACCCACCATCAAAATGCTATAATTACATGTCAGCATGCTATGCCAGAGAGTGAGATATAATTATGCTGAGCCATCTCTAGCTAAGATTAGAGGCTTCTCAGTTGTCTGCATCCCTTGCTGCTTCAGTAGACAAGGCTACTCCAGTGATATTGGATCACTTGAAACAGGTAGCAGCAGCCTAGAATTTCTAAGACTTGAACAAATTTGTCACCAATGCACTACCAGATGCATCAATCTTGCTCTTTTTTTTTTTTTTTTTTTTTTTTTTTTAAAATTATTA